>PVIH01003804.1:52180-152735 GCA_004025045.1 Sigmodon hispidus
AAAAACAAAAACAAAAAAAAAAAAAAACCAACACTTATTTATTTGCCTTGGTGTTGGCCTGGAACTAGAACTACAGACAGTTGTTAGCTGCCATGTGGGTGCTGGGAATCAAACCCGGGTCCTCTGGAAGAGCAGACGGTGCTCTTAACCGCTGAGCCATCTCTCCAGCCCCCTCTGCTTTTCTAACACTGCACATCTGTACTAAAATATCTATCACATGACACTGCTACAGGAAAGGTTTTAAAATTGCAAATGACATGGTTATAAGGCCTTAGAAATATCTGTGTGCTTTTTCCTATTCATGTATATGAATAGATACTAAATATTACCCAAATTGGATAAGGTTTGGTCACTATACTAAAAAAAACTTGTCCACATGTATATGTATGTGTATACACATACATGCACACACAGACACACAGAGGATGATTTATGTTTCATGTCACCTGATTTTTTTAAAAAAAAAAAAAATTTACCTGCAGCTAAGCAATGTTGGAGCATGCCTTTAAATCCCAGCATTGGGAGGCAGAAACAGATAGATCAAGGCCAGCCTGATCTACATTGAGTTTCAGGACAGCCAGGGCTACCTAGAGGAAACCCTGTCTTGAAAAACAAAACAACAAAAAATCTTATCTGCATTACATGCCAAAATCCAAAGTAATCTTCCATCAAGATGTATTTGCATGCTAGAGAGATGGCTCAGTGGTTAAGGGCACTTAACTGCTTTTGCAGAGGACCTTGGATTGTTTCCCAGCATCCATGTGACAGCCTACAACTATGCATAGCTCCAGTTCTAGAGGATCTGACATTCTCTTCTGGTACTGCATGCATGTGGTACATCTATGGACAAGTACTCACACACAGGTAAAAAATAAAAATCTTAAAAAATTATATGCTCTTTTGAACTAAGTATGATTTCCCATTTCTTTAATACTGGCACTCAGTGGGCAGAGGCAGTAGGATCTCTGTGAGTTCAAGGTTAGCCTGGTCTATAGTAAATTCCTAGGTCAGCCAGGGCCATAGTTACTCTGCCTTTAAAAAAGGCACAACCAGGCTATTTTTAAAGATGAGGTCATTTCACCATTTTATATTACTTATAAAACTAAAACTGAGCCAGGCAATGATGGCATATGCTTTTAATCCCAGCACTTGGGAGGCTGAAGCAGTCAGATCTTTGAGTTCAAGGCCAGCCTAGTCTGTATAATGAGTTTCAGGACAGCCAGAACTGTTACACAGAGAATCCCTGTCTCAAAAAAACAAACAACAAAACCCTAAAAAAACGGTAACTCAAGAGACAATTTTATGAGATAATTAAGGGAATGTGAAACTATACCTTTAAGTAGGGTGTGGTGGTACACTCCTCTAGTTACAGGGAGGCAGAGGCAGGAGGATCTATGTGAGTTTGAGATCTTACCTGGTCAAAGTGAGATCTGGGACACAAAAAACTCTCAAAAAAACTTAAAGAAAATATGCCTTTAAGTGAGTTAGTTTAAATATTTTCAATAAGCAGAGTGTCACTAAATAACAGGTATGATGGAAAGGTTGTGAGTGCTTGTCTGACATGTTAGTGAACTTTTCAAAAGGCTCAAGAGTAAGTATAACAATTTCATTTCCTTAACATAGAATCAGTTATATGTGCAAACATGTAAGAGTGAGTGTACATAGAAAGACCCAACCATCTACAACACTAGTTAACTGCCTAAGAATATAACCTCATAGCCACTGTGGGGCTGAGGAGGTCCCCAGTGTGACACTATGCACTTGTGCAATGTTTGGACACAGCATGTGAAGACCCTTTGAATTCACTCTGTGATGAAACCTTTAAGCACATTTCAATATTAAAAGGTAAGTTTCCAATGGGCATCATAGCTTGACCATGGTGGCTCCCCCTCCCCCACTTTGCCAGCCTCAGGAGGGCACTAGACTCTTGCTCCTGACATCTAAGCCTCACTGGGTGTGATGAGGTTCCCAGATAATCCACAGAGAAGCTGCATGGCTCCACAGTGATGTGGGCAGGCACCTGCTCCATGACCACAGCACACCGACACCTACTGGGCACCACCCCTCTAGCCTCAGCCTTTTTCTTTGCTTTCCCCTGGTCTATCCTTGTCTACGATGGGCCTTTTCTCTCTTACAAATAGCAATTCTCTTCCATCCTGTCTAGCTGTGCTGCTCAGGGAAACTTGGCTGGTTCTCTTCTCTGAGCAGACTCTTATTATGCTGATAAGACACTATGAACAAAAGCAACTTGGAGAGGAAAGGGTTTATTTCATCGTGGGTTATAGCCCCATCATGAAAGGAAGGCAGGACAGGAACTCAAGGCAGGAACTTAGTGGTCAAAACTGATGCAGGGACCCTGGAGGGATGCTACTTTCTGGCTTGATTCTCCTAGCTAGCTAGGCCTGCTTTCTTATAGAACCCAGAACCACCTGCCCGGGGTTGGCACCACCCACAATGGGCTGGGCTCTCCCACATCAATCATTAATCAAGAAAATGCTCCCCTGGTAGGGAGGTGGTAGTACATGTGTTTAATCCCAGTACTCAGGAGGCAGATCTCTCTGAGTTCAAGGCCAGCCTGCTCTAGAACTCGAATTCCAGGACAGCTAGAGCTATACAAAGAAACAGTGGTGGGGGAGGGGGAACATAAGAAGAAGAAAGAAAGAAAGAAAGGAAGAAAGAACCTCACTGGATTTCATCAATTGCCATTCCCTCATCCTAAATGACTCTACTTCTTGTTAACAAAACACTGACCGGACAGCACAGTCATTGTCCTTCCTGAGCACCCACAGACTCCCGTCTATCCCTTCCCACACAAGTCAGCAGGCAACAGCCAAGCTGGACCCCAAGACAGGCCATGAGAATAACAAGCCCTGGGGTCAGCTGGGAATTTAGGCTTGACACACTGGGAACTCAATGGAGAAGCATCACTACCTCACAGAAGGGCTCTGCACACTGCCAGAGCCTTGGCCATTCATTCAAAGGTCAGAACCTTGCTCAAAGCTGTAGGTGTTACAGTGACTGAACTCTTCTAGAGACTCCAGTCCCTTCCTATTCATAGTACAGATTAGCCCCAAAGTATTCTCTACTCTTGACAAAAGAAGGAAGCCGGCAACTTTTAAAAATATTTTGCCACTGTCTCATAGCAACAGATCATCCCTGCTTAAATATTTGGGGGTCAGAAGTTGAACAGCTACATGATGCATTAGGGCCATTAATCAGTGACTCCAGCTTGTAAAACACAGGTTGCAACCCTGAAGCCTGGCAGGCCCACTCCAGATGCCTAGGGTTTCCTCACAGTCCTCCCTCAACTCACACTGGGTGAAAAAGTCTCCGGCTCTCTGTGCTCCCTGGCTCCTTAGCTCGCCCTGAAGGAAAGCTACAAATCCACAAAGGGGCCTTAAGGAAACAGTCTGTCTGGCGCTGGGCTTCCTTCCCACAGTCTCCTTGGCACAGTTGCTTTGCAAGCAGCAATTAAGAAAGGCAGTTTTGAAAACATATGATCATCAGATTGGGAACTGAGATGGAAGAAACTCTTACTTTTTAAAATTATATATTACTAATGCAATTAGTTTCTTCCTCCCCCCCCCCACCTTTTAAAGAGGGACTCACTATCTAGTTCTGGCTGTCCGAGAAGTCATTAGGTACACCAGGCTGGCCTCAAACTCAGAGGTCCATCTACATCTGCCTCCCAAGCGCTGGGATAAAAGGTGTCTACCACCTCACCCAGCAGCGATTCCATTCTTTTTTTTTTTAACTTTTTTTTATTTTTTTTAAATTTATTTGCCTTGGTGTTTGCCTGGAACTGGAACTACAGACAGTTGTTAGCTGTCATGTGGGTGCTGGGAATCGAATCCGGGTCCTCTCGAAGAGCAGACGGTGCTCTTAACCGCTAAGCCATCTCTCCAGCCCTGCGATTCCATTCTTTAAGTCATTTCAAACTATATCCAGAACTGAAATAACACCGGCTTATTGAGTCAGTCTTTTGGTGCTGGGGCCAGGCCCTCACACACACTCTTCCATTCACTGAGCCCTGCTTCATAATGGCCTATTTTAATTTTCCAAAGCTACCTAAGAGCTGTGAACCAGCTAAAATGAGTCATTCTTGAGTCAGTTGTAATTAGATAATTCTGAATAAGGACTTGAGTTCCGATCCCCAGAATCCACACACAGTCTAAGCAGGAGTCACTGGCCAGTTAGAATAGCCATAACAAAAAGGAAATTTAAAATAATAAGCATTTTAGACAAGTGATTTTTAAAAAAAAAAAAAAAAACAAAAAAACAAAAAAACAGGCTCTCTTTCTGTAGTCCAGTCTACCCTGGCACTATAAAGACCAAGCTGTTCTCAACTCCACAGTGACTCTCTTGCTTCATTCAGCCTTCTGGGTCAGTTGTGAGCTACCACACCCAGCTTATCTTAAACAAGTCACAATTTTTAATTTAAAATAATGCCCAATTTGTTAAATTAAGAAAATTTTATGTCAGGACAACTTATTTAAAACTTTTAAACAGGGGCTGGAGAGATGGTTCAGTGGTTAAGAGCACTGACTGTTCTTGCGGAGGACCTGAGTTCGATTCCCAGCATCCACATGGCAGCTAACAACTGTCTGTAATTCCAAGATCTGACATTCTTACACAATTACACCAATTCACATAAAAAAAAAATTTTTAAACATTCTTAGCTGGCAGGGGTGACACATGGCTTTAATTCTAGCACTCAGGAGGTAGAAGCAGAGGCAGGCAGATCTCTGTGAGTTCGAGGCCAGCCTGGTCTACAAAGAGTTCCAAGATATCCAGGGCTATGCAACACAGTGAAACTCCTGTCTCAAAAAAAAAAAAAAAAAAAAAAAACCAAACAGACAGACAAACTAAATATTCTGGATTGGGCATAGTGACATAGCCTTTAATCCCAGCTCTTGGGAGGCAGAGACAGGCAGAACTCTTAAGTTTAAAGCCATCCTGGTTTATATAGAAAGTTCCAGGCAAGCCAGGGCTACATAATGAGATCCTGTCTCAAACAAATACATTCTTAACTCTTAATGGGGGGTGGGGGAGCTGAAGAAATGGCTCAGTGGTTAAGAGTTACTGCTACTCTTCCAAGAGGACCCAGGTTCAGCTCCTGATACCCATATCATGTGGCCCAAAGCTCAGCTGCCTTAATTCCAGCTCCAAAGGATTCAACACCTTCTAGTCTTTGCGGGCATGCACACAAGCACAAAAGCACATGTGGAGGGGGGGGAAGCAAGGGAAATGGGGGGGGGGAAGAGGAGCAAGGGAAGCTGGGAGGAAGGGAGGAAGAGAGAGAAATGGAAAAAACCAAGCCTGGGTATGGTTCCATCATAGGTAGGGCTCAGAAACGCCTATGTTCTAGGCGTTTCAAGTTCCAGGCCAGCCAGAATTTTGGGGAGAGTTTTCATTCTTCTTTGCACATGTATATATGCACAGTGTGTACCTATGTAATGTGTACAGTACACAGGACAGAGGTTAAAGTGTCTTCCTCACTATTCTTAGTTTTTTGGACAAGCTCATACCAAACCCAGAGCTGACTGGTTCAGCTATACTGGCTGGCCAGCAGGTACCAGGGATCCTTCTGTCTCCACAGGTACACACCCACGGTACCCAGCCTATATATATAATAGATGCTGGGATGGAGCTTAGACCTCACGCCTATACAGCAAGCTCCTTACTGACTTAGTCGTCTCCCCAGCCCCTAAATGCCGTTTCTAACAGTTTTGAGGATGTACAGGGTCCATCCAAATGACATACGGGTCTGCCTCCATTGTGCTTGCTCTTATAGATTCAGGTAACGGTAGCTAGAAAGGGGAGGACAGACCTTTCTTACCATCCTACTTTTCAGTTTGAAGAAAACCAGCTGCTACAAGAAGCTGCCTTCCCACAGCCCAGAGTTTGGGATGATCCAGTTTCATAATAGGGGTGCTACTGGGACACAACACCCAGGCCAGGCATTTCTGACCCTTACCTATGATGGGCAGATGGTCAGCATGGACCAAGAAAATGCCGCAGAAAAGCCATGGTTGTGTTGTAACCAATTCATCACCTTTGCCACAAACCTCCAAGGAACCTGACATTTCCTTTACAACAGATCTAAGCCATGTTAAAGGTTACCAGTAATAAACATAGTGACCTACCCACACTTCTACTATCCATGTGAAGAAAGACACCATCTTGAAATCCCAATATAACTTGAACATCATAAACAGGGCAGAGCCGAAGCATCTTTCCCCATGTTCTCTCAGAGCAGGAATGGGGTATGTGTTGCTCAGCTGTTTGAACATAGGTCTTGAGGTTTCTCTGGGGCAAGTCTCATGTGCTATGTCTAAGGTTCTCTTTTTGGCATAGACACCTTATATATAGAACAGCCACTTCCAGGATTGTTTTGGTGATTCCTATAACTTTTTTTCCCCTTGGCTTGTTTTTGTGGTCTTGGGGATCACACCCAGGACTTCCTAGAATAAGCCCTGCAACTGAGCCACACCCCAGTCCTGATAAGCAGTCCTCACAGCTGGAAGTCATTACTAGGATAAATACGTAGATATCAATTGAAGTTTAAATTCATATATAGGCAACTGCACTGAGGTGTCTTATCTTGTGGGCAGCCTGGCCACAGCTTCTAAAATATTTATTATACTTTTGAGGGTCTACTCTGAAAATCAGAAAAAGAACTTTTGTGAGCTAATATGCTCATGTTCTTTTTTAAAAATTATTTATGGGGGCTGGAGAGATGGCTCAGTTGTTGGGGGCACTGACTGCTCTTCCAGAGGACCCTGGTTCAATTCCCAGCACCCACGTGACAATTAACAGCTGCCTGTAACTCCAAGATCTGACAGCCTCACACAGACATACATGCAGGCAAAAACACCAACACACATAAAATAAAAATTATTTATGTGTGCACCTATATGTGTGAGTGCATGCATGTGGATGTGTAAGTGTATGCATGCCCAGAGGCCAGAGAAGAGTGCCAATTATTCTCTATTACTCTCTGTCTATTTGAGGCAGGGTCCCTCTCTGAACCTGGGGCTTCTGTGTTTCCTCTTCAGTCCCCAGGCTGGAAGCCAGCAAGTCCCAGAAATTCTCCTGTCTCGACTCCTCTTGGAGTTTGTGTTACAAGTATGCGTGGAATGTTAGGCTTGACGTGTAATGGCTGAGATCTGAGCCCCAGCTCTTGAAGCTCAACAGCCAGTGCTCTTGATCACTAAACCAACGTCTTCAGTTCTCAGTGTTCTTTTATTCGATTATTTAACACAGAGTATCACACAGGAGACTGGCTTCAGATTCCCAAACCCTCTGCCTCATCATGCAAAGTGCTAGGATTTCAGGCCCATGCCACCACTTGCAGATCATTAGAGTATTCTGTGTGTGTGTACATATGTGTGTGGGTACATGTGTGCATGCGTGAGAGGCCAGAGAGCAATGCTGGGTGTCTTCCTCCATCAGATCTTTGGCTTAACTGTGACTCTGATTTGACTAGATTGGCTGGTTAAATAAATCCCAGGCATCCACCTGGCTCAATCAGCCAGCACTGGGGATTATAGATATGAAATGAAGTGCTGGGGTGTCAAGGATCCAAATTCAGGGTCTCATGTTTGCAAAGCAAGCACTCAGCAACAAAGCCCTCTCTTCCCAGCAACCTCATTACCATATTCTTTATAAGAGCAAACATTGCTTCCCGGTCAAATAGCTATTAAGAACTGGCCTTAGAAAGTTAAAAAATAATTACCATTAATTAATTACATTATGTACTAATTAAAACTGCAGATCTTAGAACTATACACTAACAAGGAGTATGGCTTATAATACTCAGTGAAAAAACTACATAATGGTAAATTAAAACAGAAGGCAATCAGAATAAAGACAGATTAAGGTAGACCCCCAAAGCTAATGATGATTATATGGATTATATAAAATGATTTTGGTACTCTAGTATTCTTTTTCCTCTTTTTTAAAATTGTGGCTGTCCTGGAATTCACTATGTAAGTCAAACTCAGAGATCCACCTGTCTCTACTTTCTGAGTTCTGGGATTAAAGGCACAAAACAGCTGGCTAATAGTTTTTAATTTTTTGATAATGTGGTTGTGTTGTATTTTGCTGGAAATACAGGTAAAGTAAAAATTAAAAACAAATACTAGCTAGAATGGAGGGATATGTGAACTCCTTTCGGGGACAGAGATATGGGGGTCATTTGCTTTCTTGGATTTAATTGTCAGGAAAAAAGAAGAGAAAATAAAGGAAGAGAGAAAGAAAATGAATTTAGTTGTCAGAAGCCCAGAGTGAAAAGGGGGTCTCAGACTAACTGGATTTCCCTCCCAGCTGACTGCACTTGAGAAGGGCCGTGCTTTATCCCTACACAGCATAAACCAATAAACCAGGCATGGACGAGGCCTCCCCAGCACCTGTGAGGGGAGGCAGGAGGCTCAGGTCAGTCATCAACAGCTATTTAATGAGTCTGAAAGCAGACTTGTCTCAATCACTGCCAATCTGCTCACCCTTGCCGGAACACCTGAAACACTGCTTATCTGAGTGTGTGTGTGTGTGTGTGTCACACTCACACACCCACCTGCAGATGTCAGAGGACAATCTTCCATTTGTTTGGAATAAGGCCTCTCTCTCGTTACTGCCTCATCCCCCAGGCTCCCTGCCTGCCTGCCTGTGGGCTTCTGCTGAGCCTGAACCTCCCCCCAACTCCATGTCGCTGCCTTGTCTGCCTCTGTGTGGCTGAGGCTTGAACTCTGGTTCTGCTCAGACATCTAAGGCAAGTGTTTTACAGAAGGTCACAGAGCCATGGGTGGCAGCCATCTTCCTTCTCTTCTGGGCTACACTGCACCCAGGACAGGCCCAGAGAAAGTCGTCACCAGGACTTAGTAACTGGACATTTTTCAGTAGCAATTTGTGGAAAGTATGTTACCCTTTCCTGCTGTTACAACAGTGCCACCCAAGGTGTTTTTTTTTTTTTTTTCTGAGACAGGATCTTATGTAGCTCTAGGTCTTCAAGCTTTTTAGCCAGAAATGGCCTTGAACTCTTGATTCTCCTGCTTCTACCTCTGAGTGCTGGGATTACTGGTATGTACCACCACATACGATCTTATGTCTTCTTCAGAACCAAGCACGAAAGCTTTGTAGGAAGCAAAATTGCAGTTTCCACGTGGGAGCATTTCTGTGACATCCTACATACCCACCCATTCAATTCTGTCTCACTAAGGACTAGAGAGTCCCCTGCACAATTCTGCACTCGTTAAACATCAAGTTCAAAGTTGTGCAGGGAGTGGAAGGGCCAGGAATCACTCTTTAGAGTTCTCCTATTTCCTCGGAATGCACTGCCTTTCGAGCCCTGGGTTCAACCCCCAGCACCACAATAAATAATGAAATAATAAGAAAAGCAAGCAAGACAGAACCTACCGAAGATGAAGTTGTCAGGCCGGAAGAGCTGCCCAAAGGGCCCAGACCTCACACTGTCCATGGTGCCGGGCTCCAAGTCCACCAAGGCAGCCCTGGGCACATACTTCTGAGCTGGAGGGGTAAAGCCGACAAGAGTTACTTCGAGGTTTCTGAACAAACCACCCACTTTTCTACAGTCCCGTCAGCTCATAGCTGCCTGGCTCAATAACCAGACTTTTCAGAGACTGTATGTGACTTTCTCTCGAAGAATCTTAACCTTGGGATGAAGAACCTTAGTAAAGCCATAAGCAGGACCAGCCAACAGTCCTGCCTACTTTACGCCTGCTGTATTTTCCAGTTGCCCTCCAATACTCCTATCGCACAGCGGCACTTCCCTAGCTTCACAGAAATAAACAAGGTCTGTGGCAGCGAACTGGCCTGCGTTTTGGCTCCAGTCCGGCTCGTATGTGAATGTATGAGCAGTCAAGCTGTCTGGGCAGCCCTTCCCAGGTGCCATCCCAGGGAATCTGTGTCCCTAGAGGTTTGCTCATTTTCATTTAAGAGTGTGTCTGTATAGCACTGCAGGACACCAGGGCAAGCTGGAGTTCCGGAGGGGGGGTGCGGTGAAGGGGATGCTTTACCTCAAGCAGGAAGTGATCCATCAGCACTCCTACTTGGCTCTGCACATGACCAAATTGAGGAAAGGGTGTCACAGAGGTCACCCAGTAACTAAGAGGAAGTATAGGGCACACTGGAGTTTCTAAGCTGTCTAGAATCTCCATGTCTAAGTGACCCACGTCTACTTATATGAACAACATCCCATGATTCATGGGAACCACCCTTCCCGTTCTGGGTGAATAGGTGGGAAGTGACTAAAAATCTGTTGACTCCAGAGGGTATCTTGGATGCACTTTCGATGTCATGCCATGAGAGTGCCTGCACGGGTGGTTTCTAGGTGTTATTTCAATGCGCTGGGATTTTGTTGGTTTGCAAGGTGTGTGTTACACTGTTATAATAGAAATTGCTGTAAAAATAGTGTTCAGAGGGCAGAGGCGCTATTAGCAAACTGGGATTACCTGGGGTCTGTAATTTTATTAATGGCCCCTCTAATTACTCAGCTGTCCGTAGTTTTAGTGCCCATTGGAACAGGTGAAAAATCACTTAAACAAGTGTTTCTCAGAATTTTAGCCAAGCATCCCTAATGAAAGTAGCATTTTACGCTCCTACAGTTACTTTGCTTCATTCTTTAAAAGCTTAAGAAAAAGATGGCCTGGATGTGATTTCACAACCTCAACGGATTGTCTGGTTCAAGCCTTCGGGATAGGCGGAATCCCACAGTTTGAATAGACCTAGGGCGGGTTTCCCGCTGCAGGGGGAGTGAGGGAGTGGCCGGGCATCCAACTCCATCCCGCCCGAACTTTTCCCTGAGCGAACTCTCAGGGGCTGAGACCGCACCCGGAGCGCCTCCCTCTCCGGGTCTAGCCCAGGGTCCCGGCTGGGGACGGTCCGGTCCTGTCAGGACGTGCCCGAAAGGCAGCAGGGAAGGCCAGGTGCCGGCGCCCGAGGCCGGGTGGCGCTGGGGGTGGGGTGGGGGGGACGCGGCCCGAAGCGTGCGACTCACAGGATGACTCATTGTAATAGACGCTGATCCTCTCCAGCTGCAGCGCCGAGTCGCCCACGTAGCCTCCGGCTGGGTCGATGCCGTGTTCATCGCTGATCACTTCCCAAAACTTGTAAGGGAGCGGCGAAGGGACAGAGAGTCAGACCCAGAGCCCAGGGAGCAGCCGCCACCCAAGGACACTACCCCTCCACCCCGCGCGCGCTGCCCCGGGACCTATGGCCAGCTCGGTGGAGTTGGTCCCCAAGCTCTCAGATCCGAATGCGAGCCATGGGTCGGAAGCCCCAGTCGGTTCCCTGAGATCCGTGATCCACTCTCCCGGGGGTAGGGGAGTCACCGGGACCAGCAGGAACCTGGGACCCACTCCCCGGGGCCAGCTCTCCAGGGCGCGCCCTTAGGGACCCATGGCCCACTCTCCAGGCCAGGTCCCCGGAGCGCATTCTCTGGAGCCCGCAGCTGGGACTGGTGGCCCACTTCGTTCCGAATCCCGAGAGCTGGGATCGGTGGCCTGCTCTCTGGGCTGGATCCCTGGGTCTGCCCACGGGGGACACAGGGCAGGCTCTCCGCAGCTTGTCCCTGTCCCCCTCCCCCAAGGAGTGCGCAGGGTCAACCTGGCTCCAAGGAGCATTGCGACGTCTTCCGAGGCCGGCGACACTAAGTGCCCACCCGCGGGAGCGGAACGCGCACCCGTGCCCACCTTGGTACCAATCTGGTTCCCGCACTGGCCCGCCTGGATGTGCACAATCTCCCTCATGGCGGGCGCGTCTGCGCTCGGGCGCTGGCTCTCCCGAAGGCGGCGTGATTGAGGTCGGCTGCGCGCTCCCAGGACTCGACCCCGCTCGGCCCTCCGCCCTCGCCTTTTACAGCCAATGGCAGTGGGCTGTCCCGCTTGCAGTCCCCGCCCCCTCCCCAAAGGCTAGCTCGCTGATCCTGGCCCTGACAGCTGGAACCCCCAGCGCCCGGCCGGGAGGAGCAGGGTGGACCGGCAGGGACTCCCGAAGAGGAGGCGAGGGGAAGCCCTAAGCTCTCACTGTATCACTTTGTGGTCCCTCGGTGCTGTTGGTACCCGGAGGAGACTGGAACTCATGGTCTTGGTCACCTGCTAACCCGGTGGGTTACAGCGTTCCCAGGACAGTCGAGGAAGCCACCATAGCCTTGTGGGTGGAAGGCGACCTTTGGGACCCGACCCGGCGTGGATTCGTTCGGGTGTCTCTCTACCCCAGGCACGCGTATTTAGCTTGCACCTCTCTGCCTGCTTCTCCAGTACCATTCATAAACTGACTCCACCAGCCTCGTCTACACAGCCTGGAATCCTAACGAGGTGGGAAAGCACTTGCCCACTAGGGCTGGGCTCGCTCTCATCCTCACTTCCTCACTTTTTTTTGGGAGGGGGGGCGGGGTAAGCAAAACAAAACAAAACTGAGCGCTGTCGGGAGGGAGATTGCTGGGAGGGAGGGAAGCGACCCAAAGAGCTTGTCCCAGTGGGAGCCTCATCTGGCAAAGACCTCACCCAAGACCAGGGAGAAACACCAGCAGGTGAAAATCAGGGTTTCCCTGGGGACTCAGGAATGAAGCCTGGGTTATGGCTGGGGCAGCTTGTTTTTATTCTGGTGATAACACTTTAGTTCTGTGATAACACTCAGGCTCCACTTTCCTCATATGCAAAATGAAAGTCTTACCCCGAAGGCCACCTAACAGACTCTCAGATGCCAGGATTCTTTGGCACCTGTAGTCTCTACTGTCATCAAAGACTCCCAGGTGTTCTCACAAGACACTTTGTCAGGGAAATCTGGAAAATTCCTGTGTCCTTCTGACCCCAAGCCAGTCAGAAATGCCACACAAGAAGGAAGCAGCAAGATGGGTAATTAGAACTCGTGGTTTCTTTTTGGGTCTGTGAAAACTGAGAAAACCCTAGTGTGGAGCTGGGGAAGTACTCTGCAGAGTGTTTGCATAGCAGGCAGGCAGGAAGCCCTGGGTCAAATCCCAGGAACTTCCTGAAACTGGGTGTGGTGGTACATGCTTGTATTCTTGAACTCAGAAATTATCACATTTGAGGTAAACTTGGGCTATTAAGAGACCCCATCTTCAAATGAGAGAGAGAGAGAACATGTGTCCTGGATAGAATCATCTGAAAGAAGGGACCCTCAATTGAGAAAATGCTTCTATAAGATCCATCTGTAGGGCATTTTCTTAATTAGTGATTGATAAGGGAGGGCCCAGTTTATTTTGGATGGGGCCACCCTTGGGCAGGTGGTCCTGGGTTCTATAAGAAAGCAGACTGAGCAAGTCAGTAAGCAGCACTCTTTCATGGCCTCTGAATCAGCTCCTGTCTCCAGGTTCCTGCCCAGTTTGAACCCCCTGACTTTGCTTCCCTCAGAGGATTATGATTCAAGATATGTAAGCCAAACAAATCCTTTCCTCCCCAAGTTGCTTTTGGTCATAGCATTTCATGACAGCAATAGTGATCCTAAGACAGTTTGAAAGGGGAAAAAAGACATCTAAAAACATTTTTCTTCTAGAACATTTCAAATGGTTCTGAATCTGGGTATTATTTTACCCACTGAACTCTGCATCACTCCAGCACTATTGTCCTGCCTTCTTATAGTCCCCAGACCTCCCAAAGCAGAGACCTCCAGTGATAATTGCTGGAGAAATTGAGAAGAGGCCACAACCTTTCCCAGGTGCCCTGAAACCCTGAACCTAAAGCTATCCAGCTCCCTGTAGGGGCCATTCAGGACTCTCATCTACATTCCTGCTGAATGTAATTACTGCCTCCCAGCAAATGCTACCCTCTCCTTTTACTTGGAGCCAAGGCTAGGGTAGAAGGTGACCACAGAGAAACTGTGTAGTTCTGGGGGGGGGGGTGTCTTCATCTTCAGTCACTTCTGAAGTGTAAAGAACACCATCAGCTTTTGCTGAAATAGCCATTTCTTTTTTTTTTTTTTTAAACATTTTAAAAAATATTTTTATTTTATGGGAATTGGTGTCTTTAAAAAAATATATTTATTTTTATTATTTTATGTGAATTGGTGTTTTGCCTGCATGTATAACTGTGTAAGGGTGTCAGATCTTGGAATTACAGACTGTTGTTAGCTGCCATGTGGATGCTGGGAATCGAACTCAGGTCCTCCTGAAGAACAGTCAGTGCTCCCAACCGCTGAGCCATCTCTCCAGCCCCTGAAATAGCCATTTCTACAAGGTGGTCCTGGGGCTATGATCTGAGCCTGCAGTTTCCTGTTGATCTAGAAAGTAGATGCCAGGAGCTCGACCACAATGACCAGGATTCAATAAGGGACAATATGACTTTACTGGGGTTTCTGGAGCCCCACCCCCCACCCCAGCCTACCCACTACATTGTAGTGGGCGAGGGTAAGAAAATGGTGAAACATGTTGCTGAATGTCTTTGTACAGAATTCATAGGTTATCATAATACTAGTAGATGAGAATAATGGAGGCCCAGCTTAAAACCCATCATCCTGCTGACAATTGAATGAAATTCTAGGTCTGAGGCTTGCCCAGGATACTGAGGAAGTGGAGCGAGAACACACAAGTGATATCTATGAAGCCGGGAACATAGTTTATGTGGAGCATGTGTTTTGGATTAAAAAGACCCAACTTAATCTCCAGCATACACACACTCGTGTGCACACACTCACAAATGTACACAGAAAGCCAGTGGCAAATAGAACCCTAAGTCTCCTTGGATCTTGATGGGGGGGGAGGCAGTGAGCCAGCAATTTTATCTCATCTCCCATTCCAACTCTCCACTCCCTTCCTCCCTCCCCCCAACCCCCCACATTGGGAAGAGTCTCTCCCTTAATCCTGACCATGGCACCCAGAGGGAGGAAGAGACCCTGGATGCAGTATGGTCGGAAATCCTGGGGTCTGAGACCTCAGTACCGTCCAGAGCAATGATTTAAGCTTCATGAACATACAAGGAAGGCAGCCCAAGCCCTCTTTTTTTTTTTTTTATTTTTTAACTTTATTTATTTATTTATTTATTTGCCTTGGTGTTTGCCTGGAACTGGAACTACAGACAGTTGTTAGCTGCCATGTGGGTACTGGGAATCAAACCTGGGTCCTCTGGAAGAGCAGAGGGTGCTCTTAACCGCTGAGCCATCTCTCCAACCCCAGCCCAAGCCCTCTTATCTGGGTCTAGGACATCAGCGGTTCTGACTCTGACCCTGGCCTACTGCCGGGGACCAGAGCCCACTAATCCCTACCACCTCCATGGTTCGCTTGTGTTAACCTATTCTGGTACACAGTGCCACACAGTGCCTTCCATAAATCATTATCCAAACTTTCTCTGGACTTCTCTGATCCCACCATGAGGCACTCCCGCCAATGCCAGGGAGCACTTGGATGGAGGAATGGCCCACTTCAAGTCCATCAGCTTGAAGTGACTAAAAGGCTGCAGCAGAATATTTTAAGATATGTTACATTTGTTTATGCTGTGGCATTTATAATTAATAATAAGCCTCCCTGTGTATTTATTTGGGAGGGAGCTGAGTGATGGTCCGGAAAAGAGCCAAAAAATATTTTGGGGTTCCAACCTGGGGATGGAGGAAAAGAAAATCCAACAACAAAGGGCACCCAGGCAAGTTTATACAAAGTTACAGATGCCTGTTGCATGTCACTTGAATATGTTACAAACTTACTCTTTATTTACCTATTCTGAGCCTGGCCTCAAACTCAAGATCTCCTTCCTCCCTCAGCTTCCTATGTTCTGTGATTACAAGCCCGGCTCTTTTATCCTTATTTACTTTTTTTTCCCTTGAGACAGGGTTTCTCTGTATAGCCCTGGCTGTCTTGGAACACCTCTGCCTGGCCCTACTTCCTGCAGTACTAGGGATAAAATGGGGACCTCGGCTGTGCCAGGCAAGTGCTACTACAAAGCTGAACTCTCAGTACCCCTGAATCTCTCCAGGAAAAGTCCCACAGCAAGCGCACACGTGCAGAGTGGTGCTGCAGCAAATCCAGCCTATGACAGACATGACATGCTACCTCAGGGAAGGTGTATTTGTGCTGTGTAGAGAATGTGGAGGTGTGGTGTACACACAGGACTGCAGTCAATGGCTTTTCCCAAACCCCAAAACAGTCTGTAGTAGGACTTGGTAGAAGAATCTGAACAAGGTGACAGAATCCTGAGATTGGCCCTCAAGGGACCCCTAACTAGCTACACAACCTCCAAGTCTCAGTTTCCCTCTGTGACACATATATGTGAGCATTCTTGAGCCAGATGTCCTAGGCTTCACTGACAGCTCCCAGACAATGCTGGGACCTTTCTCCTCCACAAGACCTCTTCTTGTTTACGCATGCACACACAGAGATGGAATCCATCCATCTGGGCTGAGGAAGGATCTGTGGGAGATGGAAGGATAGAAGCCTAGACAAAGAGAAGCCCAGTGAAGTCTAGTCTGAGATATCTCAATCAGGTTATTTAGGGTGAAGAGAATGGGGGGTGCTCTCTTTCTCTGTATGTGTGTGTGTGTTGCTAGGCATAGAACACAGAGTTTTTCACATTAGGCAAGCATCATTCACATTAGACAAGATATACCATTGAGCTATACCTCACATATGTACTGGTGTTCACTTTTTCAGTTCTTATTTACCTGTGAGCACATGAACACTCACAAGGGGCAGCACACATGGAAGCCAGAGGATAACTCTCTGAAGTTGGCGCTCTCCTACATTTGCATGGGTTCCAAGGATCAAACTCAGCTATCAGCCTTGGACTGTTGGGAGAAAGCTCCTTACCAGCTGAAGTGTCTCCCTGCCCCTAACGTTTATTTTAGTTGTTCCCTTGAGTGTAGACAGTGGGGGTGTTTTCTAGCTTTCTATTAGTAACACTATAATGTTTTAGCAGACATCTTCATCCTTGTGGATGTTTTAGAAAAGAAACTCACTTAGAAGTTAATGTGTATAAGTTTGAGAGACGTCAAAATATAGTTTTTAGTTAGTAATACAAGTTAGATACAAAGTGGATTAGGTACAAGCCTTAAGATTCACCAAAATAGAATAAATAATGGAATATTTTCTTTGAACTTGTAAATTGTTAATGGACAGGACATTTCTCATGTAATTATTGTTTGTATATAATTATTGTACTTATTGTATATGTTTTTTCTTATGTTAGTTATAACCTTTTTATTTTTAACACAAAGGGGGATATGTGGTGTTATATTTTATATTTAATATATTCAAATTGGGAACTGAAGACTGGCTCCTGGAGGTGGAGTTCCAAGTTATCGGTGTGAAGTTAGGTAGACCTCAAAGGGCAGCCGTGCTGGTGTAGGGCCTTTGCAGGGCCTGCAGCTGAGAGTTACCTGGTGAGAAAGGAAAGCCTAATTCCACCCTGGCCTCCACCTCCCCTCTGGATTCCTTTGAGGGAGACTGGGCATAGCTTGCAGGCTGCTAGGGCTCTGGATCATATAGCACCTGGGTAGGGCAGGTTAAAGGAGATTAAAACACCATTGAGAATCTAATCTAATGGAAAGGAAGGCTGCCATCTCTTCTAGGAGAGAGATTTCTGGCAAAGACAGGTCACATATTCATGGGGACGATCCCTGATAGCTCTTTCATGAGGTTAGGAGGCCCAGCTCCCTGACGGGTTTGGGGAAGAGGTTTGTGAACCCACATAGGACAGGCCTCAGAGAAGACCTCCTTGGAACCCTGACTGTTTCATTACAGAATCAAGGCCGGATTGGAGGTTAAGGAGTTGGCTCAGTAGGCAGAAGTAGTTATCACATGAACCTGATAATCTAACTTCAATTTTCAGATCCCCTCGGGAAGGAGAATTGTTCTCTCAGTGCATGTGTGGGCACAATCCCACACAAGCACAGTAAATAATAAAACATGTACATGTTTTTAAAACCACATTGGTTGTGAAAGATACCATCACCGTGGGACAGAGCTGTATTGTGCCCTCGTGTGTATAATGCAGAGATATGAAATATGCCCTTAACCCTTTAATTTGCAACCAGAGAAGTTTCTACCCAAGATAAGAGAACAAACATTGAGTGTCTGTTCAAAAATTTAGCTGGGAGTGGCGGGGGGTCGGGGGAAGAAAGAGGCACCCATGACTATTGTTCCCCCCCAGACCTTCCCAAGAGCCCCTGACTTTCTTTTCCACAACCTTCTCTCCCTACTGGGTCCCCCACAGGCAAGACCCAGAGTTCAAAGGCCTTCTCTGTAGAAGTTTGAGGGTCAGCGCCATGCCAGTGAGACATACCTCTTTCACTATAAAATACTATTTTTAGTCTTTAATGATGATTCATGATCTGCTCACTTCTTTCTTCCAGAAATAGTAAGTGCTTGCAACATGCCAGCCCCAGTGATAGGTACCAATAATCATCCTTAGCAGGTGCTAAGGACATTAGACACAGATAAAAAGTAATTCTCAGATATTGGGCCAGGAATGCAGCTCTGCCACAGAGCATGCGCCTAGCACACTTGGACTTGTCACTGGGGGACAAAAAAAGACATATATATGTACATAGATGTTATTATAACAAGTTGACTGCAGAATAGTGATTAGCAGAGAGTAGGTAGTCAAAAGGGAAGGATGTAAAGATTGTGTAAAGACTGATTATCAGTTTTGGGTAGATGTTGGTGGACAAGTCTGTGGGGCATTTCCTTGATTAATGATTGCTGTAGGAGGGTCTACTGTGGGCAATGCCACCCCTGGTGGGTTGTATAAGAAAGTGAGTGAACTATGGAGTACAAACCAGTGAACCAGCACCCCTCCATGGCCTCTGCTTCAGCTGCCCTGATGTCTCTCTTCATGATGAACCATAAACGGCAAGTGGAAATAAGCCCCTTCTTCTTCCATGTTGCTTTTGGTCAGGGTGTTCATTACAACAGGAGCAAACACAAACACTGGAGCAAAGTGATAAATGACCTTACCCTGATTTGTACATTACACGATATATACATGAATCAAACCATCCCATAATGGCCCATGAACATGCAGAGCGCCACATTATTTTTATAGAATAGAAAAATAATAAGAATGACGAGATGATCCAGTGACTTCAATTGTTTTTATTTGGTTTTTCTGTTTGTTTCTTTCCTGGAATGAGGCCTGGTTTCAGTTTGGTCTCAAATTCATAATTCTCCTGCCTCAGCCTCCCATGTGCTAAGATCACAGGAATGTGCCCCACATTCAGTCACCATGGATGTTTTTTATTTTTTACATTACTGCTAAGGAAGAAGGGGAACACAGAAGGCTGCCTGTAGGGTAAGAGGGGACAGGCAGAAAGCACCTTGGAGGAAATCTTCAGTGGGATCTATTTGTATTGATCTGGCAGACCCTTCAGGGAAGTTAGAAATGGATGCCTAGGCCTATGGACCTCTGCAATCTCTAGGACCTGGGTGTCTCCATGGTCAAGATTGTTGTTGGGCTCTTCATCTGTAAACTGGAGAAGCTGCTGGTACAATACAGACCACAGGCCATATGGCTGAGCGGCATGCACAGTCCATTTCAAATGGAGTAGCACACTGACCTCTGCCCTTCCTCCCTAAGCTCTCTATGGTTTCCAAACTGTGTTCAGGATGGACCAGTTGTCCTGTAACCAGCAAATGTCCCTTCCTGATGAAAGTTTTGTATAGCAGAATCTGTGTCCAAATCAGCTATTTTCATCTTGTGTAGTGATGTTATCTGCAGAACGGCTATTTTAATTGGGTCCAGCTCCAAGTGTTATTCTGGTCCATTCACACATCTCTGGGATGTAGACCCTTCTTGGATCCCCTATCTTGAATTCCCAGAGTCCTGCTACAATACCTGGATCACTCCCTGGGAAGCCCCACTTAAATTCCTATTGCCTGCTTTCTCTATGGCCTCAGTATCTATCCCTGGGTTCAGGTTTCCACCTCCAGACTCTTCCTGGATGCCTGACTGCCTGTTCATCAACTTCTACAAAAACCTCTCAGCTGCTTGCACCTCATTCCTACTCACTTCCTCCTATCCCTGTACTTCTCTAGAACATTTGGATCTGTCTGTCTTTCCCCCAGCCCCTCCTCTCACCAAATGCACTGTTAGGAAGTGAACAGATACCAGCAGAGACACATACTGTAGTGCGATGTATTGTTCACTATGAAAGGCACCACTCAGGCAGTGTTTGTTTTCACACTGCTCATGCCCTGCCATTTCCCTTGACAGGTGGAATGTTGGCCTCTTTCCGGTGTTGGGGATGAGCACTCTCTCTGCCTGCTGGCAATCAGAAGCGATGTGTAATTCTTGTTACTTCTTCTAGAAGGTAAAACTAGCTCTGTGGAGAGTTAACTCCGTTCACACAGAGTCCACCCCCTCCCCAGCTGGCTCAGCTGTTCTTTGGAATTCTGCAGCAGCCCAGCCACTCCCTGGCTCTCAGCTGGTCCAGTGATTCAGATGAAAACATCTCTCCCCCACCCACCCCACAACTCTCATCCCTCTATTCTTTAACCCCTTCCCTTCCAAGTTACATTTGCTACTAACTCTCATGTACATGGCCCAGAATCCAGGGGAAACAAAGTGATGTGTGCCAAGTGTCCATCTCTATTAGACAGGTCATCCTGTCCCAGACAGGTACATTTGTGTTTTTTCAGATGTGCAACCATAGTCTAGAGAGCCAAGCACCCTACCCTGAGCAAGACATTTGGACCCTAGATGCTGTTGCTCTTACCCCTGCCCCCCCTTTTATATTTGTGTGTTTGTGTGTGTGTGTGTACATACAGAACATGTATGGAGATCAGAAGCCAATCCAGGAGTCAGTTCCACCATGTGTGTCCTGGGGATCCACCCCAGATTGTCAGGCTTGGTGGCTAGTGCTTTTATCCATCTGTGTTGTACCCCCATCCCCAGCACCCACTGCTTCTTCTTTTGTGTTTTTCATTTGTTTTGAGTGCTTCATTCATGCTCCAGCCCCTCTATCTTTAAATAAGCAGCCCATAGGTCAGGCTATACCCATGCTGGCAGAACCACCAGACTGCTTTAAACCACCATGGATTAGAAAAGGGAAGGCCCTTTTGTCTAATTCCTGTAATGAGGGAAGGAATTATACCAGGGAGAGCTGGGGTCACCAGGCTGTTTGCTGGCTAAGATGCAAATCTTGGTCTGCACCTCTGAGGTGTTCTGCCTGGTAGGGCTTTCACTGCCCCATGATGACAGCATTTAGAGTAGCTGAGCACCACCCTTGGCCTCCTCAGGGAAGGTCCTCCTTCACCCTTTCATCCGCCTTTTGCTCAGCAGGACAGCTGGACAAGTGGTCCACGAAGAGCTTTGGGGCTATTTTTATGTGACCATCTGCCACCCAGGCTGAGTTCAGCAGGCAACAACAGGCCTGAAGAATCCACAGCAGGTGGTGTCACCCAGACAGCTGAGGATAACCCCCACCCCCCACCCTGTACCCTGTGACAACCTTTCGTGGACTATGGATCCAAGGATGCTGAAACATGACTGAGAACTGATAACAGAAGGGTTCTTCTGCTCATTATAATACAAGGTGGGGTGGTGGCTTCCTTCCTCGGTTATCTAAGAGGAAGCTTTGACCTAGGTAAGGGAGGCCTGAGCACAGTGTGGGCCCAGTGCCTTGGCCAGTGGCTCCAGCTCACCTGACTCTACCAACCTACTTAAAAAGTATTTTTAAAAGTTTTCTGTCCTTGAATGCCTGGGCTCAACCCTGGAGCCATAGGTGTGCACCACTGTGCCAAATTTGAGTTACTTTGAACATACCTGAACAGGAGGAGAAGGCTGAAGATCCGAGGGCAAATGGTGTAAGGTTCCTGGTTTACTCCGGAAGCAGAACCCCTCCATTTCACAGCCCTGGTTCAGGAAAGAGCTATCTGATGCCCAACATAGTTGTAGCAGCAATGACAGCTCTGCCTACCTGGGGAGCGACAGAAGCAGGGCCCAAACCCTTTTGTGGTCCTGCTCAAACCCCTCCCAAAATGACAGGGTGAACCTTGGTTTATACCTGCAAAATCCCCTTTGAATTGCTTAGAAAGCTTAGTTCTCCTGTAGAAAATCCCCTATGGAGCAGGTGATTCAGAGAATGGAGGAAGTGGCAGCAACATGGGATGGATGGAGAAGAGGAAACTGCCAATCAAAACCCTCCATGGCCCTGGTATAGCAGCACACTCCTTTAATCCTAGTTTTGAGGACATAGAGGTAGACAGATCTTTGTGAGTTCAAGGCCAGCCTGATTTACAGTGAGTTCCAGCCCAACAAGGGCTATGTAGAGAGACTCTGCCTTCAAAAAAATGAGAGAGAAAAAAAATCAAAAACAAAGCACTTTAGTGTCTGCTGTACTATAGGGTTTTGGTATGTGTGAGTCTCATGTCCTGAGATCTCTTGCAGCTGGGTAGGGTGATGCCTTAATGACCTCTGCCTGTCATGTGGCCCACTGTGGTTTCTCCCATGATTGACTCACCTGGAGAAATGAAGGGATAGTCTACAGTGACAAGTGGCAGATGCTACTGTGTACAGTTTCAAAGTTATTTCTAGCCAAGATAATCTGAATTAGTGGTGGGCTCTGGTGTGTGTGTGTGTGTGTGTGTGTGTGTGTGTGTGTGTGTGTGTGTGTGTGTGTTTGGTCCTGCAGACAGAAGAGCCCCTCTGTAGCAAGAATCCCTGATTGTATTAGAAAGACATTGCTTTTTGGGGCAGCGCGCGCCGCGGCAGTGTAAAAAAAAGTTTCCGGGGCAGCGCGCGCAGCAGCTGCGGGCGGAAAGAGAGGCGGGATTTCCGGCCCAGAGCGCGTGCGGCAGCTACGTACGACAACATATTCGGCGGGTGGCTAAACTCTCTTTTACTCTTTTATAACAAAATAAATCTTAGTTAAAACATATCAATTAGTGACGAGTTTAATCCGAGATACCCCTCAGCCCCCCTCCCAAGTGCAATGGAGAGACTTGAAGAAGCCCCCTTCTGCTAGCCATTTTGTTCAGGGCTGTGGAAGGTCTAGGTGTGGCTGTTGGCTGCCAACCAGGCTCAAGCCTATTTATGCATTTTACTGTGGAGTCTGGCAGAGAAGAATTGAAGATAGCTGTGACAAAGAGCCGGGGTCCCAAAGGAGCAGGCAGGAAGGAGAGGATTGCTGCCCAAAGTTTCCTGACTTATACTAAGTCGGTGCAGGAGACAGAAGGACCCTGACTGGTGACATCCCTAGAGGCAGAGGCTCATCTCTGTGCTGAAAGCATGCAAAGCTTCCTAACTGAAGAGGAGCCACTTTTGAAAAGCCTGGAATTGTGGGAAAAACAGCCAGCATGCTCTGGGCCCCAGGGCATCTCTGGGATGTGGATGTATTTGCTTCTTGACAGCTGAGGAAAAACATAGGCAGAATTGGGGGTGTCATCTAGGGGGGAAAAAGCACAAGCCAGATGTGGTGGCATGTGCCTTTAATCCCAGCTCTCCAGAGGCAGAGGCAGGTGGGTATCTGTGACTTTGAGGCCAGTCTGGTCTATAAAGTGAGTTCCAAAACAGCCAGGACTGTTACAGAGAAACCCTGTCTAAAAATAAATAAAACAACAACAAAAACAGGCACAAGGGTTGCAGCTATGTGATTTAGAAGACCCTGAAGGAAATGGGATCAGAATTGTTGCCATGAAGTCATGCCTGCTGGCCAAAGGCATGACGTTTACATATTTAAATATTTTTCAAATGCCACACTGGTGACCCATACCTTCACTCCCAGCATCTGGGAGGCAAGGTAGCCGGATCTCTGAGTTTGAGGCCAGCCTGGTCTACATAATGAGTTCCAGGACAGCCAAGACTATGTAGTGAGACTTTGTCTTGATGATGGTGGTCGTGTTGATGATGAAAAAGAAGATAAAATGAAATTTGTACAAAATGAGTATTCCAGGAATGGAATCCCTGATCCACCTAAGTTGAATCCTAATTTTACAGCAAGGCTTGGACTAGCACATGTGTCTCCAGCAGGGGGTTTACACAGGATCCTAGCTTTTAGAATCCTTCACTCTACGTTCTCAGGGTTTGGATGACAGGCTGACCCAATTGTAGTAGAAAGCTCTGGACCAGGCCCACTGACCAAAGGGTAGAGGCATTAGCATGCCTTTGTGTATACTGGGGACAGCCACAGTGAGCATGGGCATTTGTTTTTTTTTTTAATTTTTTTTTAATTTATTTATTTATTATGCATACAGTTTTACAGAAGAGGGCGCCAGACCTCATCATAGATGGTTGTGAGCCACCATGTGGTTTTGCTGGGAATTGAACTCAGGACCTCTGGAAGAACAGTCAGCGCTCTTAACCTCTGAGCCATCTCTCCAGCCCCGGGCATTTGTTTTAGTTTGTCTGAAAAAAAAAAAAAGAGGCCTATTAGAAATAGCACAGTAAGACTCCAGAGGCCAGGGGTGACTTTAGAGCATTTATTCTTGCAAAGGGCCTGGGCTCAGTTCCCAGTACCTATTCGGTAGCTCAGAACCATCTATAACTCCAGTTCCAGGCAATGTGATGCCTCTTCTGACCACTATAGGAACCAGGCATGCACACGGCAGATGAAACATACATTCATATACATAAAATTTTAAAAATCTGGAAAAAAAATAACAGTGTCAAGACCATGAACTCCGAGTTCATGAGAACTTTTTTTTTTTTTTTTTTTTTTTTTTTTTTTTTTTTTTTTTTTTTTTTTTTTTTTTTTTTTTTTTTTTTTTTTTTTTTTTTTTTTTTTTTTTTTTTTTTTTTTTGGTCTGAATTGTCATTCTATACACAAATAAATAGTATTCTTGTGCTTAGCCCTATCCATCTGGGACACCCACATGAGTGGGCTCAGCAGTGGCTTGGAGTATGGGTAGTAACCGAACACCTTGTACAGTCCCTTCCTGTGGGGCCAACCTAGTCTGCTCCTGCTTCTCTCTGAGATGCAAGGTTGTAGATAAACTAAGCCTAGAATGAGAAAGTGTCACCTTTGGAAAACATGCCGCCTAGTCCGAACCAGAGACAGAGCTGTCTCTTGCTGATGCCCTTCCATATATAGGGTGATTATTAACTCCCCCTCCCTAGGCTTCAAAGGCTCTTTACAGAGCCCTCTGCAGCCTTTGATGACACAATAGCAATCTTTGTGGCTTCCTCTCAGCAGGTCTTCCTGCCTCTCCAGAGAATTCTGGGAGAAGCCGCCCCCTCACTCAGGGAGCTGGGGGGGTCCAAGACAGTCAGACCAGCCACCTGTTCAGAAGTTTCCCAGCACCAGATGGTCCTCACAACTACAAGCCCCTTCTAACAGAGACCGGGTGGATGACCAGCGCCTACCTCCCCACCCCCAGGTCTCCCTTGGCCACATCCTCTTCACCCCCCTCCAAACATCCTGAGAGGAAAAGGTTGCCTCCCCCCCTTTGCTGGCGACTGAATAGCAGAGCCAGAGAAGTGGCTGACTCAACAGTATCAATCTGGAGTGAAAATTCCTTTTTTGGAAGCCAGGCAGTGGTTTCCGAGGAGGGTGGGATGCTGGGGAAGTGATGCAAACCCAAGGGGGTGGGACACGGAACCTCCCATTCTGGCCACACCCCTTCCCTCTTGAGCGCTCACTGCAGGGGCTACAAAAGGCGGTACCCTGCACCTCTTATTGGGTTGGAATCCTCAGGGGCGTGTGCGTGTGCTCTCTCTGTGTGTGTGTGTGTGTGTGTGTGTGTGTGTGTGTGTGTGTGTGTGTCAGAGAGAAAGACAGAGAGTCTTCCTCCTCCTCCAGCCTTATCACTTTCTAGAAGAGCTAAATGAACCAAACAGCATCAGGAGATCAGGAGGGCGGTGGACACCGGAGGCATCTGCCTGTCCCTTCATTAGAAAATAAACAGTTCATTCCTTGGGTCCCTTCACTTTTTCTCCCCCACAGTGGCAGTGGGATGTGAGATCGTGACCCATACATGGCAGACACAGTGAGGCTTAGGACAGGCTTGGGGCGGAGGGCGCTGAACTATATGTACAGTGTGTGTATGTGGGGGGGAAGGGGGTGTTCCCTAGGCTCAGTTTCTGTTCATAGTGCTGGAACAGACAAGTAGGAATGAAACTAGAGATCTGAGGCAGCCTTTTCTTTCTTAATACTTATTTACTTATTATGTATACAGTGTACAGAAGAGAGCACCAGATCTCATTATAGCTGGTTATGAGCTACCATGTGGTTGCTGGGAATCGAACTCAGGACCTCTGAAGAACAGTTAGTGCTCTTAACCTCTGAGCCATCTCTCCAGTCCCCCTGAGGCAGCCTTTTCATTAGCAAAGTCACAGCCAAAGACACAGCGGCCAACTCAACAGGATCGATCTAATAGGAACAGATTCTCTCCCAGAGCTTGTTACTGTTCATTCAGGGAGCAGCATCTCATTTCCTCTGGAGCATCTCTGTGGTCTAATGGAAAAGTGGGGAAAGACACAGCCAGAGTCTCCCACACAGGGGTTGAGGGTGACACTTGGTTTTCCTTTGAGCAGTATGGCTCAATGATAAAGCTACCTCCAAAGAAAGAACCAGGTAATAAAATAGGTTCTTCACGAGGTACTTTGAAGACCTACACCCAGCTGAGCACCCGTGAGAGCCCAGAGTCAACAGAGCTTTTGTTTTGCCCAGTGCCAGGCAGAGCTTGAGAGCTTGGCTCTTGGCCACAGTGTTCTCTTGGCACCATGGCAGCATTGGCTCCCAACCCAGGATCTAGCAGTTTTCTTTCTAAAATCAAGGCTGAACATACCTATTCCCCATGGCCCCTTTGTGTAGATCCTTAAGCTTTAGGGCCTTTGGGGCTCATTAAAAGCCTTGGTAGGAGCAGGGGCAGGGGGAACAGAAGGGGAGGATGGCTCAGTGGATGAAACTCTGGATGCTATACATCAGTAGTTCTCAACCCGTGGGTGGTGACCTCCATAGGATCACATAGCAGATATCCTGCATATCAGATATTTACATTACGACTCATAACAGTAGCAAAGGTACAGTTATGAAGTAGCAACAACATAGCCTTATGGTTGGGGTCAGCACAACATGAGGAACTGTAATAAAGGTTTGAAGCATTAGGAAGGCTGAGAGCCGCTGGTTGACATGTGACCTAAGTCTACAATCCTGGCATTCTCACAGCCAGATGGAGGAGGTGTCAGGAGACTCTCAGAAGCTTGTGCTAGCCTAGCTTGTGGGACTTTTCAAACAAGGTAGAGGGTGAGGACTGACCCCAGGTTGTCTTCCTGACCTCCACATGTGTACCATGGTACACAAGTGTCTACACGTACACACACACACACACACACACACACACACACACACAAGAGGAAAAAAAAATCCTTTGAAGGAAAAAAAAACTAAACCAAATAAAATCTTGGCTTATGTGACAGATCATTCTTATTTGCTTTGAATGCTGATAAAGATTAAATAGTAGGGCTAGAGAAATGGCTCAGAGGTTAAGAGCATTGGCTGCTCTTCCAGGGGACCTGAGTTCAATTCCCAGCAACCACATGGTGGCTCACAACCATCTGTAATGAGATCAGGCCTACATGCAGGCAGAACACTGTATACATAATCAATCAATCAATCAATCAATCAATCAATCAATCAATCAATCAATTTAAAAAGGATTAAACAGCAATGGCTCAGAGGCTAGGAGTGCTGGCTGCTTTTCCCAAGTTCTGTCCTAAGCACCCACACTGAGCCTCACGACTGTCTATAACTCATCTGGAGAGATCTGATGCCCTCTTCTGGCCCTCTGGGGCACTGCATACACATGTTGCCTAGACATATAACAGGTAAAACACTCCCACCCTCCCCCTCAACAAAATAATATAATAGAACCAAAAAGAAAGATTAATGAGCAGTGGTCTCTGTCTTTGGCTCTGGTTTTAAAGTGAGGTCACCTCCAGAGAGATAAATGAGGTACAAGGAAGCACAGCATGTATTAAAGTGACTCGTGATTGGTTTTATTACAATAGGCAAGGACCCCAACAGTCTAATTCATATGCATGCTGCTCCCAGACGTTCCTCTGCTAGTCGCATCTGAAGGTCCTTGAAAGGAACCCTCTGTGGTTCCTTTACCCTGTAGGAATCCTGCTGCTGAGCCCCACACTATATATCACCAAGTTCCCTTCTCTTCCCGCATCCCACAGCCTATAAACGAAGGTAGTAAATTTACAGGAAAGGTATGAACCTGGGCCTCTGGAGCTGTGACCTGTTTACATGAACCAGCCCTTGGTGTTAGGCTTGGGAGATGGCTGCCCTTCTGTATCACCCAGTGCTCGAAGCATGTATGAGCCTGCGTAGACTAGGAAGTGTCCGGTCACCTGAGCAGCATAGGACACAAATCGCAGCAGACTCCTGCAACAGAACAAGATGAAAACACATTAGACTTAGGATTCTGACTTTGCCAGAATGCCTGCCCCCCCCATGTCACCTTTCTAAGCTCCAAGGAAGCAGTAATCATGCTTGAGCTGTGACACCCATGGAATACCACTTTCAGGGCACACATGTCTAAGTGCTTCCTGGAAAGGCCGCCAGTCCTATGCAGGTCCAGGGCCAAATATTGGGTACACAGACCTAAGCCACTTTGATAGGAACTTGATTAAGTAGGAACTTAAGAGCCCCATGGAGCATCTGCTACTCCTGGAAATATGCACTTGCTATGTGGAGTGCCAAGAGGGTCCCTTAGGCCAAGGTGACAAGTCCAGTCAAGCTGAGGAAAGTATAGGAAAAAAAACCTGGAATTATGATCCTCTGATCTGGCATGTGGAGGGTATGGAGCTGGGGTGGTCCAGCTTGTTCCTCACAGTGAAGGAACACTTCACCCTATCCTAGCCTCTCAAGTCCTGAGACTAAACTAGTGTTATTTCAGACTGAATCAAGCAAAAAGCACCCCTTCAGGACCTTATTCTTTTCCTAGGCTCAGATGTTTTCACTCCAGCTTAGAAAGGTTCTGGGCTGAATATCCAGGACAGAGTCCATGGTGTGTGTGCATGCGTGGGTGTGTGTCATGTGCACACATGCATGTGCTGTTGGCTATTGAGCCGAGAGCCTCTAACATGTCAAGCAATTGCTCTACAGCTGAACTATATCCCCAGCTGGACTTTGTGCTTTCTGTGGTCTAAGATTTAGACCGAAGACTACCTGAACCAGAGCAACTTGAACACAAGAAAGGATCCAGCCTTGTTGTTGGTTGGGCCCTGGGACAGAAGACATGTGGGAAGGAACCACGAGTGCCACATGTGGGTGTTTCCAGACCCCCATAGATAACCCTGGAGACCGTTACCTTAACATGGCCTTGACACTTGTGCATCGGATATCATAGGACACTGAGTACATCTCATACATGGTGGCCTTGACATTGAGGCAGCCGAGGAAGTCCTTGGGATTCAGTTTGTATAGGTCGAAGGTAACTCTAGCAATTCCTGATTTCTTTGGTTGCTTGCACACTGGGGCATACTTATTGCCCTGGAGCAATGAAGAAGCAAAAAAAATTGACACTTGCCAAGACACTTAAACCACACAATTCTGGGGTTATTGTCCAAGTTAGAGTCTCCTGAATGTCAGCTGTAATTATTCCAGTCATGTTTGCAGCAGGCTATCCTACAACCATGCCTAAATATGCACTCTTCCCTCATCAATTTCCAATCTAGTGACTCAGGATGAGTTTGCCTTTAAAGACTCAGTGTCTGATAAATAGAGGTGCTTAGGGTCCCGCCTTAGGGTGCTGAGGCTTGCTTGCTTGCTTGGAGCCCTGAAGCTACTACTTGAGTATGTGAGGACATGGTCAGCCTTCTCTTGTAACTGTCACAAAGCCAGAGAGGAGCAGGAAGCACTATTTCCGTTTTAATTTCATAAGTAGATCTGATGAAGAAAATGCCAGAACTCTAAGACTTAGGGAACGGGGTGAAACAGGCCTCTCTCCAGCTGTCTCCTATTTTCCAGGAACTGCCAAGGAAGAAAGATTATGTGGGAACATTAACCACTTATAGAATCACTTTTTCACCAGGGACACCAGGTGACCCTCCCGATTGGGAGAGACATACACTCCTAGGTTTGTAAGTCTACAATAGACTCTAAGTGAACAAAGGCGTCCCAAGCTGCAAAGAAGGATGTAGCTCAGCAATAGCGAATTTGCCTAGCATGTGCAAGGCTCTAGGTTCAAGTACAATCTCCAGTCCTGCGGATGGGGAGAGGGAGGGGAACCAATCCTGGCTCATGAGCTGCTTTCCCCAGTGGTTTTTGCCACACACTGGTCCCTCTGTATCCAGGGTCAAGGTAAGATGATGCAAGAATCACCCTGCCTCAGGAGCTTTGGGGGTTGGGAGTCCTTGACAACTGAGTGTTACCTAATAAAAACAATCAGATACATGTGAAATTGAAAGATAAATTTACCTAAAGTGTGCCAGCCTTTCTTGGTGAAGCCGCTGCTGGCACCCATCTCTTCCTACTACCCAATCACAAATGACAAATGATTCCTGGGGTCACCCACTGTACCCCTGTACCAACTACCCACTACTTGAGAAAGAAGCATTTCAAAATCCAAATGTGAGTTAAACATGGCACACACTATTATTCCCAACACTTTCAAGGCAGAGCCAGCCAGATCTGTGAGAGTTCGAGGTCAGCCTGCTCTACATAGCAAGTGTTAGGACAGCCAGATCCTTTCTCAAAACAAACAGTTCACAACTAAGAAACTAAGTTGGTTTAAATTATCACTTTTTCAGAGCCCCACATTGTCTTCTGGCTTGTCAAAGATTGTGACTCTCCTTTTAGGCTGCTTAGAGTCTAAACCAGGTTCTCTCACAATGCTGAGTGCACGGGGCCTCACACCTGGGCATGCAGGGTCTATAACCTGCGGGGAAGGAAGGGCATGATGGCACCCTGTCTTCTTCCGGGCTTGCAGGGAACACCTTCCCATGGGGTTTTGGGGCTCTGAGACTGTGCAAGGGAGACCTCTGGTGGCTGTTTCTTGGTTGAAGCTTTTGTTCCAGTCAGAATGGGCCTCCTGAGAGAAGGTGGCAATCTGGACTCTGCAGGGAAGCCACCATTTTTATTTCTACAGGAAAATGACTGAAAAATTAAGCTAGGAAAGGAATCCAGAGTCTTTGATGGGGCCAGTGGCAGAGCGTGTATATGTAAGGGGCTGGGATCAGCATCCCCCCACCCCCACCTCCAAAAGCCAACTCTTAAACCAGCGCACTATTTCAGATTCATGAGTTCTTAGCCAGCCCTGCAACATGGAAGTCATGATATTCATACTGATTATATCTGGTCATGACTTTATATTATGCCTCATTTCTTAGGTCCCATTTGCTGTTCAGAGCTTAACTGTGTCACCTTCAAATTCAGCTATAACTCTCATTTGTATAAACTACCAGTGAACATCTTTTACACTTGTGTTTCTTCCCTACCACTGCTATAAGTTTCCAGAACCTTGGTTTAGAAGTCACATGCTTGGTTTAGAAGCCATATACAAATGCTTATGCTATGAAGGTTCTGGAAGCAGGCATCCCAACTAAGGCCAACGCCTTCCTTAGCCTGTATCTTCTCTTCCTTTGCATCTCATTCTAGCTCTTATCATCTTGCTCTCTCACCCCAGGGAAACCCTGTGGTGACCCTGGACTCCTGGGTAATGCAGGATAATCTCTTCATCTCAAGACACACATCTGCCAAGGCCCTCTGACCTGGTGAGGTTCTGAGAATAAATGCAGACCCCAAGGAGGTCACGCAGGTGACCATGCCTTCCTCAAACAGAAAGCACAGAAGTGGAGGAGCCACTCTGTGGGAGAATATGGGCCTGGCTTGTGGCAAGTCATGGTGGCTAGCTTGTCCCCAGCACTACAAACAGTCATTGGAAAGCCCAGAAAAAGGAATTGGGAGTTGGGTGGTGGCACATGCCTCTAATCGTAGCACTCTGGAGGCAGAGACAGGGAAATCTTTACGTGTTTGAGGCTGGCCTGATTTACAAAGAGAGTTCCAGAATGATCAGGGAGAAGGAAGTGCTAGGATTAAAGGGTGAGCCACCACTACTCATCAAAAATATGTTCTTATTAAGATAATGTAGTTCAAGCTAACCTTTACTGAGTTATTACTAGTTGAAACATATCTTTTTAACTTCTCAATTTTAATTTTTACATATTGGGAATGACTGTATGGCTTATAATTTCTCAACCTTAGCACAAATGACATTTGGAGCTGGGTGGTTCTTTGTTTCAAAGGCTGTGCATTGCAATTGCAATTTCCATACTAGATGGTAATAGTTGTGTCATCTACCTGAGTTTATTATTTTAAAAAGTCTTCAGACATTACTCCATGGCTCCTAAGGGCAAAATATCCTCAGATAAGAAACTTTAATTGATAGCTATTTGTTGATTGTAATGATGTAACCCATGTTAACAAAACGTACTTGGAGTCTTCATTATTTTTCTTAAATCCTGAGATGAAAAAGTTTGAAGGTGAGTTGCCTGATGCACTGTTCTATGCTGTTCTCACTCAACAGTTATGGAATTTACTCAGACAATGCCTGTAGCTGCACTTCATGTGTCTTCAAGACTGAAGAGCATTACATTTAGTAAATACGCAGTGACATGTCAGCCTATGTGAACTGAAATGGACATGCAGTGATGGCTGGATGGGCATCTCTACCCTGCTTCAATGGTCACGTGGTTTGTTGCTAATATTTACTGTCACTCACAAAGGTGACACAGATGGTCTGATTTACATCTGTCAAATGGGTGCTAGTGTGTTCCGGGGACATGTGCACTGGTATGGATCCACGTCCCTAGGTCACAGACTGTTATTTAAATATCAATTTGTAGGAGGGAAGGAAAGCTTATCCTCTATCTTCAAGATGGAAGAAGAAGATAAAATGGGGGAAATGTTGTGTAATATTTTGTGCTCTGACAGATAAAGCTTGCCTGAAGATCAGAGGGCAGAGCTAGCCACTAGTTAACCATAGAGGCCAGGCAGTGGTGGTGCACACTTTTAATCCCAGCACTTGTGAGAAAGGAGCAGGAAGATCAGGAGTTCAAGGTTACCCTGGGTAACAACAAGATCTAATTAGTCTAAAAGAGAAACAGAACCTCGAGATAGTGGTGCACACCTTTAATCCTAGTGCTAGGGAGGTGGAAACAGGAATATAAGGTGGGTGGAGACAGGATCTCCCCCATTCACTCTGAGGATTTATAGAGGTAAGAAATCTCTAGTGGCTGCTCATTTGCTTCTCTGATCTTTTAGCTTCACCTTCGATATCTGACTGTGATTTTTATTGTTAAGACTAATTAGAATTACAGTTCAAGACTTTCTATTTTCTCTCTTCACTCTCTGACTCCTTCAGCAAGGAGACAGAATTGATTGTGGACTGCACCCTCCCCAGTAGTGAAACAAAATAAACCTTTCTCCTAAGTTAATTGTCTCAAGTATTTTTTTATTAGTGACAGAAGGCTGATCTCTCTCTCTCTCTCTCTCTCTCTCTCTCTCTCTCTCTCTCTCACACACACACACACACACACACACACAGAGCTCAGCCATGCCAGCTTGTCCAGCTTCCTAATCCTTAGGGCAGTTAATAGTTACCAGGTGAGATCTGCTGAGCTGCCTTGGCTGGGTCATTGGTCAAAGCTTTTGCCTCAAAATTATTTGTTTTGAATCATACAGACTAAATTCAGAGACATCAAATTCTAGAACTCAAGAATTCTGTTGAGGGTTGTGACTGTATCTAGGAGGTGAGTACATCGAGTATGTAATTGGGATGTGGCTCAGTCAACACTAAAGTAGACAATATGTGCACTTGTAGGTAGAACATCTGCCTAGTTGTTGTTTGAGTAGCAAGGCTATACTTACCGGTGTCCATTTCTGTCCTTTTTCCAAGATCATGAAATGTGTGTTGTCGCTTAATGTCTGAAAAAACTCCTCGGTGTCCACCACGGTCCCATCCTCCTCCAGCACCAGTGTGACCAGGCCAGCTGTGATGACCAGGACATCCAGAGTCTAGGAAGGAAGCAAGGAAGCAGAGCACAGGCTTAGTGCCCAGGGCATGGACTCTGAGCTAGCCAAGAGTACCTGAGACTGTGGTGGCCACAGTACCTTGCTGATAAGCTCCTGAAGACTGCTGGCCATCACTCCACGCCGGCTGCTTCGGTCATGGTTTGAGACCCGAAAAGGGCGAGCTGGATGCATGAGGGGTGTCAGCAGGGCCTTCTTAGTCTGCAGTCCCATGAATGTCAGGGGTCTGTGAAGGAAGTACAGAGAAGAACCATCTATCAGACAAGGGTTTTTAAGATGTTTGAGACACATGCAAATAATGCAGTCTTAGTATTTGCATCTAAAAGAAAGAAACACACTACCTAGGAGCTATAGAATGTCACATCTGTCCTTACCTCCAAGGGGCAAGCAAGTAACACATAACTTAGCACCCCCAGGGGTTAGATCTCAGCTCCCTCTCCAAATTACATTCTGCAAATATTGATTCAAAAAGTTTTAGGTTTATTTTTATGTGCATGAGTATTTTGCCTGCATGCGAATACCACATATGTGCTTGGTACCTGTAGAGTTTCGAAAGGTGCATTGGAGCCACTGGAACTGGAGTTACAGATGGTTGTGAACCATTATGTGGGTGCTGGGAATAGAACCTGGGTCCACTGCAAGAGCAATATGTGTTCCTAACCCCCAATCTATCTCTCCAGTCCCCAAATATATACTTATTTTTTAAATTATTAATTTGTATAGACCTGCGCATACATGTGTACATGTGGGCCACAAGCCACGGTATGTGAGCAGAAATCAGAGGGGTAACTTCATGGAGGGGTCCTCACTTTTTATATGGGCTTGGGGGATCAAGTACAGGTTGCAGCTTGTGAGCCAAGAGCTTTTACCCACTGGGCAGGTTTTAGAACTAAAAATTCAAGAAGATGATTTCTAGTGATTATAGAGTAGCTAAGTCAATTTCGAGAGCTGATGTATACAGAAAAACAAACAGGCACATGTTTATACAATACTGTCCCAGTAATTTACTTAAAAGCAAAAGGCTGGTCAATGTAGCCATCAATTCAGGATTTTATTTTGTTTTGTTTCTAGGATAGAGATTACAATTCAGGGCTGTGTGCTCGCCAGCCAAGTGCCCTGCCACTGAACTAACTGTGCCTTAAACAAGGTTTGGGGATCAGGATAAACAGCCACCATCTTAAATGTCTCGGAAGGACAGAAAGGGATAATTCTAAGTCCCGAGTCACATGAAAACTTGCATTGTGTTTTAATTCTTTGGAAAATGTGGAATTATACACCTTCCACTAAATCAGGTTACAGCATGTAAAACAGCATGCACTCGGGTAGTCTTTTCATATATACTTACAGAAATGATAAATTACAATGTGCATGTGTGTAGATAAAACACTCATGCACAAAAAATAATAGAAAATTTAAATAAATAAGTCTTTTAAATAAAACAAAGCAGAAAACAAAAACAAAAACAAAAACAATCCTGTTGGGTTAAGTCATGTTGCTACCTGGGTTGACAAGTCTCAGGAAATTCAGAAGAAGGTGGCCTGATTGTGAATGTCTGCTTCTTGCAACTTCTTATTCTTTCCTCCTCTCTTCCACTCTCCCTCCTATGGTTCCATCAACAAGTTGGCACTCTGGACTCAGACCTAGACTGCCAGCAACAATTCAGTCTGCAGTACACACAACTAGCATCACCAGGACTTCGTATTGCTTGCCTCTGAGCACCCACCACGGTAATTCTTCAGACATACCAACTATTGTCACCACGAAATCACACTCCATTTCTCAGGTGACAAGACTGAGGTCTGACATGGTTTCTCAGCATCATCCAAAGAGATAAAGGTGATGGGATGAGATGTGGTATCTGTCCAAAGCCAACATTTTCTATTGGGTGGTTGAACTTCAGACCACAAGCAATCAACAGTAGCCTGGAGCAACCAGGTTGAAAGCACACTTTTCTACCCTTTTTTAATAACTTATTTTTATTGTATGTGCATTGGTGCTTTGCCTGCATGTCTGTCTGTCTGTCTGCATGTATGTCAGAAGCCCTAGAACTAGAGTAACAGACAGTCGTGAGCTGCCATTTAAGTGGTGGGAATTGAACCAGAATCCTCTGGAAGAGCTGTCAATGCTCTTAATGGGTCTGCCTACCTATGACTCCTGAGTCCTGTGATTAGAGTGATGCACCATGATGCCCAGTCTATTTTATTATTATTATTTTTAATCAGGTATAGGACTCTGTGTTGGCATATGGGTATGTGCATGTAAGTGCACATGCCCGTGGAAGTCAGAAGCTCAAATGCCCTGGAGCTGAAATTACAAATGGTTGTGGACCTCCTGATGTGGATGCTGAGAACCGAACTTGTATCTTTTGTAAAAGCAGCAAAGTGCTCCTATCCATGGAGCTCGCCCTCCAGCCCCAGGCTTGGCAGGCTGGCATTCAGATGCTCAATTTCTTCCCCTTTAAGGCATAAAAGTGGCTGAACGATTTGTTTTCCATGAGGCTGAGCTGAGAGGATCGAGGTAGACCAAGCAAGTGCTCCCTGACCTGGGTTTCCCATGGTCATTCCAAGAATGACCTTGGAACTTGACCAGAGAGACCAGGATGGCCCAGCAGAGTAGTGATTCTGCCATATGACTCCTGAACTTCTGCCTTAATTTGGAGGAGTTGCACCAGGTTTCTGTTACACAATCCAAAGGACAAGATGTTCTCATATGGCTGAGGCATCACTAGGGCAAAATTCATGCAATGCCGTCACACCTGGTGACTTGGAAGGCAGGTGTTGGGGACTAGCTATGTTTATGCTCTCCAGTCAGAACCCTAGCTTTGTTCTCAGCCTACTTGTACTATGAAACGTTAACCAGTGGGTCAAGTTCTCACGAGGAAGAAAGGGAGACAGAAGGGGCTGGAGAGATGGCTCAGCCATTAAGAGCACTGACTGTTCTTCCGGAGGACCTGAGTTCGATTCCCAGCATCCACATGGCAGCTAACAACTGTCTGTAATTCCAAGATCTGACACCCTTACACAGTTATACATGCAGGCAAAACACCAATTCACATAAAATAAAATAAAAAAAAAAGAAAGGGAGACAGAAGAGTTCTGCATCAGGCCAACACCCATGTGCATTAACAGATTACCATGAAACCTGAAGGTCATAGTGAGATAGACATTGACAGGGGAGTAGCTATGGAGAAGGTCATTAAGCAGTGCCAGGTTGGAGTTTTGAATATTCACCCACATTGGGGGCAGGGGCTTTTTAAACTGGGTCTCAGTATGTACTTCAGGCTGACCAGGGACTCTTCATCATAAGTGCCACAATTGCAAGCCTCTGTCACCATACCTGACCCTCTATTCCCAGCCTTCTTACTTGGTGTCTGCCCCACCAGATTCAATCCCTTCCACAGGAGATTCTGAACCTCCCTGTGGAGATGAGTCCATCTCTTGCTACGGAGTATCAGGCCATTACTACTACCCAGGAGACCTCTGGAAGCTGCTCACAGAGCCCAGGGCCTTCCTGGGCATTTCCCTCCTAACTCTACTGCTTGTCACTTATTTGCTGAGGCAAAAGCACGAGAGGATGAAGTCAGAGACACAAAAGAACAGGGCCATGTTTTAGGATGCCTGGTCTAGACATTAGGAGCAGCACACACATCTTTGGCCTAATTACCTGGGCCCCAGATCTCCTCATGGGAAAAAGACACATGGCTTCCCAAACAGCCCTCTACACTCTAGTAGCCTGACCCAGCTGAAGAGTTCAAAAGTCCCCATTGTCTTTTCCCATCTGACAAGATAAGCCTTGGCAATCACTGTGGCCCTGGCTGCCTCTACCTGCCCTCAAGGAAGTTTTGGCTACAGAAGGACAGTGGATCTTTTGTTCATAGCCTACAATTTCCTAACCAAGAACTGGCTCATTGCTGGAGATAAGACTTATGAAACACACACACACACACACACACACACACACACCCCGTGGAAACAAATCCTATCATTTTTTGTCAAGGGTGAGTGCCTTAATGTGTCAAATTATAAAATAGCAGGCTCAGTTGGCACAACAAATAAAACATTGCAGAGCCTTAGGGCTCTGTGACCTAGCCTAGTCTAATCTGTGACCTAGCCTAGTCTAATCTGTGAGTCCTAGGTCCCAAAGAGAGACCCTGTTTCAACTCTCTCTCTCAAATCAGGACTATCTTATACGACGTGAAAGGTTTAAATGAATTTTCATGCACACTACAGCTGATTAACAAACATGTATGAGTCCTGACTGCTTCAACTAAATGATCAGTTGGGCCAATCTGCTAAATGACTATGGCAAGGTATTAATGAACAGGGTGTAGCTTCCTACTCACTTTGTCCCGCAGGAAAGACAGAACGCTTTACATCTGGCCACAGGCACATTGCTGCTGAAAGTGGGATTTCTATTTCTACTCCCAGACACCCAATATTCTGACTTGTCAAAGTTAACACAGACTGCCTGAAGAGTTTAGGGTGTGGTTAGTAGTTAGCAGAGAGAGCATAAGGCCCTGGGCTCAGTCTTTCTTCTTCAATGGCTCCCCAAAAGCTAAGCAGCAAGACCACCCAGAAACCTCAGAATTCTGCTTTTCACTATGTTAACCGAGAAAATAGTTGCTCCCTAGTTCTTTGGAAAATGGGTGCAGATAGTTCTATGAAATAAGAAGGGAAGTAACTCATTAAAGGAAAATAACAAGGAAATGGTGTTTAAGGAAACAGGTTGTTTAGTGGAAATCAAAACAATAGTAGAAATCAGACTTCATAGAATATTCTTGCAAACTGTCAGACATCAGCTCTTCCAGAAAAGGGGTAACTGGGGATCTGTGCATTCTTCCTTGCAGGAACTCATAGAAAGGTTTCACAAAGCAAGAAGCCACAGATAGACAGTCCAACTGGACTTTTCTCCAATAAGACGACTAAGCCTCCCGACATATACATCTACATGCCAGAGGAAAAAGACCAAAAACAAGATCAAAATCCCACACTTTAACATCAAGGCCATGACTACTTGGGACCTCATCTTAGTGACCTACATGTTGTACGCAGGAGCCTGATTCCCACGATCCAATATACTGAATAAGACCAGTCTCAAGGGGAAATAAAATGCATGTTGTAAAATTTATTGCTTTATAAGATAATGAAATGTCCATCATATTTGAACCCCATATAAAGGGCTCACAAGACAACTAAGTAACTTCTCTATCACTACTGTGGAAGATGGAAGACGTCTACTGCCTCTCAGGCTCCTGGGAACTCACTTCTTCGTAGTGTATTTCAATCAATTCTCTCTGTCCTTTGTATCTTTGGTAAATTATTTTACTATTTATACCACTGGCCTTGCTTACCATTACACAAGAAACCACCCAAAGTCTATTAAAAAAAAACCAAAACAAAACCCTTTCTTTGTATGCTACCTACGGGCTGATGTTTATTATGAACATGCTGGAGGAAAGGCCCTGGAACTAGGTCTTGAAGAGAAATACAGCTATCTCGAAGTGTCCTTAGGGTTGGGTTCCTGGAGCCTCAGTATCCCCAAATCCATAGATGCTCAAGCCCCTTATATAAGATGTAGCATTTGTAGAACCTATGCATACACCAACCACAATGTAAATAGCTGCTTTACTGTATAACAGAGCAGGAAAGAAAAATATCAAGTCTATACAGGTGCAACTCAAAATTCAGGCATTTTCAAGAGCCAGAGATAGTGGTGCACACCTGCACCCTCAGCTGGTGCACACCTGTACTCTCAGTTGGTGCACACCTGCACCTTTAGGTGGTACATACCTGCAGATGGTACCAAGGTGACTGCACTCTCACTACTTAAAGATCACAAGTTCAAGGCTATATGGGAAAATCTAGTCTTAGTATCAAAAAAAGCAAGCAACCAACCCCCTCTCCAAACAAAATCAACCAGTCAATCAACCAATCAATCAATCACCTATTTTTTTCCCCTTGAAGTTGGTTGAATCTTTGGAGGCAGATACCGTGACTGTGGAGGCCTGGTGTACTGGGGTGTTATTAGTGATAGAAGGTATTCAAGGATCAGTCATAGCTGCCCTGTGTTTCACTGTTATTCAGAAAATGAAGAGTACATACAGCAGTAAAGAGCAGAACTTCATCAGCCAAACACTGCAGGGGCAAGAATATGTGAGAACATTAAGGTAGGCAATGGTGAGATCAAACACTGGCAAGTAAAGATTGGAGGTGATGTTTGGGAAATGCCCATCAGGCTTCGAGAGGCCTATGCACTGTGGGGCAGCATTCAAGGGTATCAGAGCCCAATGACAAATGTCAGAAAATTAGGTTTCTCATTGTCAAGCTCCCCACATGGCTTCTTGTAAGGTGGCTCACACAGTTGGAACATGCCTGCCCAGAAGTCTCAACATAGGTCCCTGACCCACATCTATTCTAGAATGCTTGAATATAAAGTATAAAGGGCATAGAACACAAGACTGAAGCCTTCCAACATTTTGCAACATTATTATAAAAGGCGGTTGGGTTCCAGAAACAGAAACCTGGGAGGTTTGCTTATAGCAAACTTATCTTTCTAATGTCACCAGTGACGCCAGTATAAATTCTGATCTGGAAAAGTAGTTGCACAAAAACAAGTTCCTTCTATGTGGGAAGATATTCTAATTCTTTTTTAAGTGATACTGGAGATAGAGCCTATGGCCCTAACTGTATCACTGAGCAGCACCCAGCCACAGATCTTCTAAATAATTACAAATGCCCACGTTGCCCTTTCAAGGTAAACATCAGCTTTGTAATGACTTCAGAGTTTGGCCAGAGTAGATTTTGTCTGTGATAATAAACACCTACAAATATCCAAAGTTTTGCTAGAAGATTCCAGGCTTCTTTCCTTATTACCATGGTCTCCAGTGGTTACAACCTGTCAATAAGCTGTTTAGGAATGTGCCATTAGGGGCTGGCGAGATGACTCAGCAGAGCAAACTAACTGCTTTTGAGAAGGACCGGAGTTTGGTTCCCACCACCCACATCAGGTGGCTCACAAGTATTTGTAGCTCCAGCTCCAGGGCATCTCTTGTCCGCTTTCAGCATTCCACACACATTATAGTGCACATATATGCACACAAATAAAAATTTTTAAAAAACATTAAAGAAGAATTTGTACTTTGTGTGAATGTGGTGTGTGGACATGCACCAGTGAGCACATTCAGAGGCTGAAGGAGGACACTGGGTGTCTTGCTCTATCAGTTTCTGTTTTATTCCTTTGAGACAAGTTCTTTGACTGAGGCTAGAGCTAGGCTGGTGGCCAGTGAGCCCCAGTCATTTTCCTGTCTCTGTTTTCCCCTAGGGGTGAGATTCTGGGGACCTGTGGTCATGCTTGACTTTACATCAGGGTGCTGGGATCTCAGTTCAGGTCTTTGTGGCTATGTAGCAAGCACTCAGGTTGCTGATTTATTTCTCCTGCTTTGTAATTGTTTATAAGTATCCCCCTCTTCCCATCTCTGCCCAGGGCTTTCTACAAGTCAATTAGCACACTACTACTGAGCCACACCCTTAGTACACTATCTACCTTTTTTTATAAGGTGTCCATTGATTAAGTTACCTCCCTGGGAGAATCCAGTTTTTAACTAATGAATGGGAACTACAGAGTGCCATGCTGGACTGGTTAAACTCACTGAAAGGAAACAGTGGACCTTGCCTGTGGTTCTTTATTCTGGATAGAATTTTAAGGAAGGGTGGAGAAGGGGAAAAAATCTTTTCCCTCCAGCAAGTATTATAGTTTATTTTCTTCCAGTTTGGGTTGGAATTGAGTCATGCCCCAGGATCAGAGCAGGCTGCACTGGAGGTAAGTAGATTATTTTGAGACCTGAAACAAGTTTGTTACTAACAAAAAGACATGAGCTCCTGGGACTTGCCAGGCTGGAATGGAGGGTACCATAGACAGTGTTACTCCCACATGACACCATGGAGACACACCCAGATACATTTTTGATTTCAGTGAACTATTGCATAGTTAGACACGAGGGTTAGCTCAGCCTGCCCTCCTCCCCCCGCTGAAGCCAACTGGCAACTGTTTAGAAAATGCTAATATCCATTAACCTCGGCCCTTAGAGAAATCCACAGAGCCACTGCCCCTGTCCTTGAGCATAAAGGTGTAGGCGAGGGCAGAGGATGTGACTCACTGGGAAGGTGGCAAAGAGAAGCCCTTGGACCAGTGTGAACAGCAGGACAAGACGAATGGGGGAAAACAAGGAATCCCGGAATAAGCACAGGCAGGTGGAAGAAACTGGGGGAGCTAAAGGGAGAGGCACTGAGGTGGGGGTGGGTGGCGGGGGAGGGGAAGCTGCAGGTGGAAGTAAAAAGGCTGGCAAACAGCTACTCTGATGCTGTGAAGCTGCCCCATGATTCCCCCCCCCCCATTTAAACATCCATGTTCCTTGCACACATCTTCTGCCGGTGATAGCTATAATGCAGTGTTATTTGGGAACCTTTACAAATCTTTCAACCCCTAGAGTTAAGGCTTTTATTTGTTTCAAGAGGAAGCAGGTCCCATCCTGGAAGACCAGCCTTTTCATTTTGGTAGCTACTTTTCTAACCTTGTGAATTGATACACACTTTCCACTATGACCCTGTCTCATAAGCTGCTAGAGCACCCACGCTTGGTTCTTGGTGACCATATTCTTCCTCATCCACATTTCTCTGCAAAAGGTACACAGTGAGGTCTCAAGTGGGGCCTGTGCTTTCACGCACTTGGGTTTCTCTATCCTTTTGCAATCCTTTCACCATCTTTAGAAAACCAAGACCTCACTGTCTAACCTGTTCTGTAAAGTCGCTGCCAGAATCAAGAACCAGAGGCAGGAGGAGTATATGAGTTCGAGACCAGCCTCATATAGTTCGTTCTAAGCTAGGCTGAGCCCTAAAGGGAGGCCCTGTATGCCTATCAGTCTTACTCTGTCTATATGTTTCTAATTCCTTTTCTGGGTCTCTGTCTCTCATCGTCCCTGTCTCTATCTCTGTCTCAGTGTCTCTCTGGGTCTCTGTCTTTTTCTTACGCAGACGTAGACACACACCCCTTTGCCTCATAACGTCTAGGATATTATCAAGAACTAGAATGTCCTATCAACATAAGGAGATAAACTGAAGGGAAGTGATGCCAGAAGCCTGAGCAAGGTCTAGATGTGGGGCTGGCTGTCCCGGAGCCAAAACTGCCCTCACAAACCTGGGTGTGCAGTTCCCCTGGGTAGAGCAGCTCCCCTCGACCCCCAATTTGGTTCTCAGTCCCAGGACCCAGCGAAGCCCTGTCGCCCTAGCATAAACACATCGCCAAAGTTTGTAGCTGTAGTTTGTAGGAGGTGCAAGAGATGTCCCCACACCCCACCCCGTGCGTTCACCACTGTCATTTGTTTTGCGAACTCCCACGCACCTCGGGAGCACCCCATCGGGTACCTGCAACCCTCTGTGGGAGGAAATTTGGGGCTGATGGGTGGGTGGGCGCAGGCTGGCGAGGGTGGGGATAAGGGGAATCCCAGTCAAGGGAGCGGAGGTAGGGGACGAAAGGGGTGTGCGAGGGAGGAGGATCTTGGGGTTCAGGAGAACGAACAGGGAGATAATGACTTGGGATGAAGGAGGACCCTGGGAGCAGAGGAAATGGAGACCAGCGGGGTACCCCGGGCGCAGGGGTCTGCACTGGCCTGATGAAGGCTCCCGCGTAGTCCCTGGCGGTCTCCATTGGCGCAGGTCGTCCTGTCGTCCCTAGGCCGGGCCTCTTAAATCACTGCCTTGTCTGCCCCGCCCCGCGGCGACTGACCCGACCCGACCCGACCCAACCCGATTCGACCGGGACCTTGGCGACAGGCTGCTGCTCCTGCGAGCAGCGAACAGTTCTTGCTCCCACGCCTGAGTCCCGGAGCCACGCCCCTTCGTGAGCAAATCCTACTGAGGGCCCTGGAACCCCAGATTTGGTGGTGTTGGTGGCTATTGTTTATTTGTCTTTCTTTCCTGGAGGCTGGGGTAACTGGTGACATTATTAATGCCAGCGAGATCGCTTGACTGCGGAAAAGCAGGTGCGCACAGGGCGAGCCCGAATCCTCTGTCTTCTGGCTGAAGTCTCCAGCGCTCGACTCCGGGTTGGGCAGCTGGCCAGCGACTTCCTGGGGGACACAGGGAAGTTGCCGGGGATACGCAGAAGCGCAGCACTCCGGGTTCTTGGAGGTGCCAAGGCTTCCCTGTGGGTAAGTAGAGGGAGTGGAGGAAGCATCCGGCTGCCACCATTCATTACTACAGTTGTAGGTTAGCTTCTGGGAGACGGAAGGAAAGCTCAAAATTGATGGGGCCAGTAGGGATTTCTGCTCGCAGTGAGCACAGTCTGCCCCATGCCCTCGAGGAGCCGAGTAGATGAACAGGCACCGAAGCTCCGCTACAAAGCTGAAGACGACTTTCTTCGCAAGCTGTAAAGTTTGGAACAGGTAGTAGCTGGAACTGCCCTTCTGCTCACCATCGCTGGCCAGGAGCTTTTGTTACCAGCGTTCTAGGCGTGATCACTAGCCCACTTCTTTAGTACGTCTCATGGGAGCAAAGACTGCTCCTTCTTCGGGGGTCATTAGCGTCAAAAACCTCACCTGACCTGCCGGAACCTAGAAGCCAAAAACAATTTCCGGTGAACGCCCTGCAAGAGGCTCACAGAGCAGCTTGTCCAGCCCAGAGCTATGGGGCTGGACAAAGCTACCTGAGGTCATTAGCTCACCCTCCCACCGATACCTCACCTAGGAGATGAGCCCGTGGGACCAATCAATTCAAATCATCTTTACCTAAATGCTTTACGGTAGAGAGGCGCATTATACATTCTAATGTCCAGATGCACAGGGTATCAGAGTGAGTATTTGTTCAGCTATGTTCAGAGCCCCAGCGCTTTGGTGTCTTTGCTTGTTTGTTTAAACACCTTCGATTTAAATCCTTAGTCTCTCAGAGTCCCTCCCTCCCCTCATCCTCTGTAGACCAGGCTGGCCTCTAGCTCACAGATAGAGATCCTCCTGCCTCTACCTCTTGAGTGCTGTGCTTAAAGGTCTACTACTTCCAACAAACTTGCTTTTTTGGGGGGCGGGATTCAAGACAGGGTCTCTGTGTTACAGCTCTGTCAGTCCTGAAACTCATCTTGTAAACTGGGCTGGCCTCAAACTCACACAAATCTGCCTGCCTCTGCCTCCAGAGTGCTGGGATTAAAGGCCTGTGCCAACACCACCCTGGCTAAACTTGCATTTCTAAAAAAAAAAAAGTTATTCCAGTCCTGGAGAGATATAAGTTTGGAAACCAGCACCTCCATAAAAAACCTTTGTGGGGAGGGCAGGACAGAATGGAAATCTAGGGGAAGGGCCAGGCATAGTGTAAGTATGCCTTTAATCTTAACATTTGGAAGGCAGGGGCAGGAGGATCTCTGTGAGTTCGAGGCTAGCCCAGTCTACATAGTGAGTTCCAGAATAGCCAGGGCTATGTAGAGAGACCTTGTCTCAAAAAACCCAACCAACTAAATAACCAACCAACCCAAAACAAAACAAAAGCTTGGCAGAGCCTGAGAGCCTTTGTGAGCCCAGTGCTGTGGGGGCAGGGGTGTAAAGACAGGACACTTGTGTCTTTTTTATATATTTATTTATTTTATTTGCCTTGGTGTTTGCCTGGAACTGGAACTACAGACAGTTGTGAGCTGCCATGTGGGTGCTGGGAATTGAACCCTGGTCCTCTGGAAGAGCAGTCAGTGCTCTTAACTGCTGAGCCATCTCTCCAGCCCCCGAGACTTGTGTCTTGTTGCCACCAACCTAGCTCTAGAATGTAAAGGAAAGGGTGATAGAGCAGGATCTGTCCTCCCCCATTCATTCTATATACACAAAACAATGTTTCATTTCAGGCATGGATGGCATGGATGGAGAGGGCCTCAGGGGGCTCTGTCTTCACTGCAGAACAATCTGTAACTGATAACATCGCCTTCAGATGTACCCTCGCCCATAGCCACACCAGGCTTTAATGGACAGTTTCAATCTGATTGTCACACAAATGGCCCTGGGCTAGACTAAGTGGGCCACAGAAGAAAACGAAGACATAAATCTGTGGGCTAGAGCTGATGTGGGGGAGGGGCTGGGGGAGGGGTTTGTGGTTGACAGGAGACCCCAGAGGATAGGGAACAGAGAGAGGCCAGAATGTACTATACCATGCTTGGAATTATTCCAAAGATCAGTGGGATCATTCCTAACAAAAATGAGTTTGTAGTTTATGCCCTAGCCATTCAAGCTAGTTGATTTGAATACGTAAGGCACGAGCCATGTATGTACTGGGGGTGAGAGTCTGCAGCGGTCAAGGTCAAAGTCATGGGGCCTAGAGATCTGCTTGACTCAGAAGTCATGTAGACTTGAACACACGTGAAGGAATGAGGTGCCATGTAATACCTGAATACAAATTACAAAAAGAACAAAGTGAAGAATTCAGTCCGAAGGGCATATGTAATTTATTTTTTAAAGGCAAAGTGGGTACCTGTCGGCAGGCCCTGCCAAGGTATGTCACTGTCACAACAGTTAGTGCAAGAGGTTTATTGGGGGAGGGGAGAGCGAAAGAGGAAAAGGCCCTGTGGGTGGGGACATGAGAGAGGCAGGTAGGCAGACAGACAGACAGACAGACAGGAAAGCAAGAGGGGTCAGAGATGAGAAAGGCAAGAGAAAACTGTGCTTGGCAGACTCTTTTTTTTAATATTTATTTTTATTTTATGTGAATTGGTGTTTTGCCTGCATGTAGAACTGTGTAAGGGTGTCAGATCTTGGAATTACAGACAGTTGTTAGCTGCCATGTGGATGCTGGGAATCGAACTCAGGTCCTCAGGAAGAACAGTCAGTGCTCTTAACCACTGAGCCATCTCTCCAGCCCTTGGCAGACACTTTTAAGGAACACACATGTCACATAGCTGATGGTGGAAAGGCGCCTGGTGACAGGTGATGACATAATTGGCTGAGGCAGGCTGCTGCTATGGAGGAAACTAACAGCACAGAGGCAATGACAAGGTGCTCAGGCTGAAGGAGCTGGAAGAGTTCGGTGCTGTTTTTAGGAAGAGTTGAAGCCCCAGTTGGACATCAGTGGCTTGGAAAGCTGTCCAGGGTAGGTAGGTGTGGGTCCTGGGATGTGCAGACATGGCGCAGGGCCTATTTAGACCTGGGTTTAAGAAAGCTAATGGAGCTGGGAGGTGGTGGTGGCACACGCCTTTAATTCCAGCATTCAGAGGCAGAGGCAGGCAGATCTGTGTGAGTTTGAGGTCAGTCTGGTCTATAGAGTGAGGTGCAGGACAGTTAGGGCTACACAGGGAAACCTTGTATTGAAGGGTAACTGGGGAGACAACGCAACACCCAACAGATGAGAAATAGGAGGGGGGTCAGTCCCAGGTTGGAGTAGAGTTGAGCTGAGTCTACTCTGGCAGGAGGTACCTGGCTCTCCCCCAACCCCCACCACGTGGGCTGTGGCTCAGGGCAGGTCACTGTTAGAAGGAGAGGGCAGTCACTTTCTCAGTTATGGGGATCACTATGGAGATTCTAAGTGCCTGAAGCTCAGAGAAACTGAATAAAAATGAATTCTGACCCCTGCCTTGCTACCCTAAGTCTAAGGGCATTGGTTAGGGTGTTTGTTTTGTTTTCTTCTGGGGTCAGTTTGACACTTGGGGTCTTTTGGGAAGAGAGAAACTAGACTGAGAAGGTGTCTCCATTAGATCGGCCTGAGGTTATATCTGGGGGGGGCATTTTCTTGATTAATGATCTGTGTGGGTAGACCCTTCCCACTGTGGCCATTGCCACCACTGGGAAGGCAGTCCTGGGTTGCATAAAAAAGCAAACCAGCATGTAAATAAATAAATAATAAAATAGAGAGCAAGCCAGTAATCTGCATCCTCCATGGCCTCTGCTTCAGTTCCTGCCCAGGCTTCTCTTCCTGCTGTACTATAAACAGGTATAAAAACCCTTTCTTCCCCAAGTTGCTTTTGGTCATATTTCTCACAGCAACTGGAAGCAAACTAAGTTCAGAGATGGCACCACCCACTATGGCCTGGGTCCTCCCTCATTGATCCTTAATTGAGAAAATACCTTGCAGCTGCATCTCATGGAGGCATTTCCTCACCTGAGGCTTCTTCCTCTGATGATGACTCTAGTTTGTATCAAGTTGATACACAAAACCAGCCAGTACAGGGAGAAAGACATATTTATGGCCTAGGACAAAAGTGACCATCCTGGTTTCACTGTACCTGATTTGTCTTAAGATCCCTTGAAGAGTCAGGGACACCCGTGAGTCTGGAACTGGGTAGAAAAAGTCACATATAATGTTGATGGCTTCTATTTATGTAAACTTTGCTGAGATACTGCAGAAAAAAATGACAGAGTAACTTCAGGCAATCATGGAGGTCATAACTCAAGATGGCTGCAGTTGTGTCAAGGTAACAGCCCCCTCACATCTGAGTGGCACAAGATTGCTACTCAGGAATGCGCTTGCATGGAGAAGCCTAGCTGCTCAGGAGCAGGCATGGGAGGAAGAGCTGGGGCCTGGCTAGGTAGTTTATCCCTGTCACCGACAGTTTGAGGAGGCTCGGTTTGAATTTCAGGTGCCCCTGAGACCAAGATACAGCATAACACGGTGCTACGGTTCTGAGGAAGTGACAGCAGAAATTTGAAGAGGTGCATTTCTGAGTGACTGAGGAGCATGTTCAAGGAAGGCAGAAGTGTGCGCTTTCCCCTCTGTTGATAAATGAGATCAGATATGGTTATTAGAGGAGAGAAATCAGGGTGAGGGGACCCCAATGCAGATATTTACAGCCAGAAAGGCCAGGACTGTGGATAGAGCATTGACCAATTGCTCTTTAAGTCCCAAGGTAGGTGAGTCCATCACAGTCTTTCTCTGGAATTACAACAGCCAGCCTCTGTCCCACTACAGAATGGGCTATACTGGAGGTGGGGGACTGTCAGGCTTGAAAGTGCCAGAGTTGAATGGCTTACTACTTGCTAGGTTCAAGCCCTGCACTCTGCCTGAAGCCAGTTACATTCTGAAGACTGTAAAAGAAAGTCACCTCCAATGGACTGCTTGAGTGTGAGCCCTGGTGGTGTGGGGGAGGATGTGGGGAGGCAGGATGGAGAAGTGAGAGTAGTCAGGACACTTGTTTCTTGCTTCAATTAGATTAAGAGCAAATATGGCACAGATTATAAAACGAGCATTAGTATCTTCGTAATTTTGTGCATAACCTACTTTAAAATTTAAAAGGCAGTGGTGACACACACCTTTAATCCCAGCACGTGGGAGGCAGAGGGGATCTCTGTGAGTTCAAGGGCAGCCTGGTCTACAGAGCAAGTTCCAGGACAGCAAGGCTGTTACACAGAGAAATGCTGTCTCCAAAACCAAACCAAACCAAAAACTTAATATGGGGAGCCAGGTATGGTAGAGCACCCCTTTAATATTAGCATTCAGGAGGAAGAGGCAGGCAGATCTCTATAAGTTCAAAGTCAGCCTGGTCTACATAATGAGTTCCAGAACATCCAGGGCTACATAGTGAGATCCTGTGTCAAACAAAATTTTACCATTGGGGTTGGGGATACAGCTCAGTAGTAGAGCCCTTGCCTAGTGTGTTTGAGGCGCTGGGTTGTAAGTCCAGTAGTGTAGAGATATGAACTATCCAAAACCACAAAGCAAACCCAAAACTCAGTAAGAAACTGTTACTTATTTTCATGGCCCCTGTGAAGTGGCCTGCAACCTTTCGGAGTTCAAGGTCACATACATCTAATGGAGGTCATGGTCTCTCTTGCCTAAACTACCAGCAGTGTGCCAGCACCCAGAAGTCTCTGGAGCTCTGGCTGGCAGCCTGCGCTGCCGGAGGAAGGGTTATCCAGGTGGCTGGCAGACCCTCAGCTGCTGCTATTAATAACCCTGGGCGCTGGCCTCCCGTTGCCTGGCGTCTTTCTCGTTGTTGCTGTTGCTGGCTTGGGTTTTTGTTTTCCTTCCAAGTGTAGGAACAACAGTAATGTTTTTTTGCTGCTGACTTCAGTGTGAGCTGTATTTTTGCTTTGTTGTTTGTTTCTGACATGTCCAGAGAAGCCTCTGTGTCAAGGCAGAGAGCAAAGGACAGGCTGTACCAGCAGCATACAGCTCTGCTTCTCCCATATGAGTGTCCTGGTCTTTTAAATACCTCCCTTCCATCCTTCCTTCCTTCCCTCTTTCCTCCCTACTTCCTTTTAAAGGTTTGTTTATTGTGAGTGCCCTATCTGCATGTACCCCTGCATGCCAGAAGAGGGCATTAGATTGCATTTTAGTTAGTTGTGAGCCACCGTGTGGTTGCTGGGAATTGAACTCAGGACCTCTGGAAGAACAGCAGCTGACCTATCTCTACAGCTCTAAGAGACAGGATCTATTGTGGCCCAGACTGTTCTGAAACTCTCACCTCCATCTCCCAAATGCTGGGATTTCAAGCATGCCTAGCTGGAAAAGCTTTTTATCAGCCTGTGTGGCAGAAGTCCTCTTTCGTCACTCGCCACCTCTATGAAGGCATTATGGGTGGAGCAGGCATCCTCTTGGACCATGTCCACCAATGGCTCTGGGCCCCTTTTTACTCATTCTCTCAGATCAGTTGAAACCTTTGCTTACCTTCTCATCGGATGACACTTATACAGACTGTCCGTGTGTTGGTTCAAAAGGAGGCTGTGAGTTCAGTGACATCTCATGCACTGACTTTCAATAGAGCAGGACAAGGCAGAGCAAAGAACAGGCTTTGCAGCAAGGGGTGCTGGAACAAGGCCTCCTGACTGAAAATGACACTTGACCCATACCTTTTATAAAGTAAATGTTTGGCCAGCTGATGATGGTGCACGCCTTTAATCCCAGCACTTGGGAGACAGAGGCAGATGGCTCTCTGATCTACAAAACGAGTTCAAGGACAGCCAGAGTTTTTATACAGAGAAATCCTGTCTTGAAAACCCCAAATCAAGTAAATAAAATAAACAAATAAAAATAAATAAAATTTTGCTTTTATATTTTTAATTTTGAGTTTTATTTTGTGGGGGGAATCTTGGAGGCGGGGCTCTTGTGGAGGTCAGAGGACAATGTGTGGGTGTTGCTTCTTTCATCACAATGGGACTCAGGTGGCAAGTGACTTCACCTGCTGAGCTGTCATGTATGCCAACCATCTGCAAAACTGACTCCCAATGAATCATGGATCTACATAAAACTAGAAAAGCTTTAAAAGCTTAAGCGGGAGATTTCTTTTGTTTTGTTCCTGTGTTTGACACTGAGTCTATGTACACCCCGCTGGCCTGAAGCTTGACATTGACCCTTGAACAAACAGTCAAGAGCTGTCTTGTTTTATTCTTAACAAACTCTTGCTATGTAACCAGGCTGGTGTCATTCACAACTCTCTTGCTTCAGCCTCCTGAAGGGCGGTGAACTTACCAAGTCTCACTAACAGCTAGCTGCTGTTCCATCCATTGCTTCTCTCGTCATCAATGGAAGCCAGGCCTTACACAGGTGAGTTGTCCTAGGCTTTTATTACCATGAAGAGACACCATAACCACAGCAACTCTTATAAAGGAAAACGTTTAATTGAGGTGGTGGCTTACAGTTTTGGGGGTTCAGTCCATTATCATTAGGGTGGAACTTGATGGCTTGTAGGCAGATGTGGTGCTGGAGAAGGAGCTGAGAGTTTTATATCTTGATCCTCAGGCAACAGAAGGAAAACTGTGTTGGGTGTAGCTTGAACATATATGAGACTGCAAAGCCCGCGCCCGTGGTGACATACTTCTTCCAACAAGGTCACATCTTCTAATAGTGCCACTCCCTATGGGTCAAACATTCAAACACCTGTGTCTGTGGGGTCCATCCCTATTCAAACCATCACACTAGCCGAGTACTAGACTGGGGCTAAGTTCCAGAGTAAACAGGAAAGCAGAACAAATCTTAGTTTAGAAAGGGACTTCTTAGTTATATCTAAAAGAAAGTCATAATTCACAGAAGAAAAAGAAAGTGCGTGTGTGTGGGTGGGAACTTCAAGATTCAGACAGCTCTTCAAGAGGAAAATAAAAAGGCAGGCCACAGACCTGGAGCAAGTGCACAAACCAGACCTGCTGTTCTGACTTCCGCGCATCATATGGAAAGATGTCTCCAGTTCTCTGATGAGAAAATAAGCAATCACACAGAACTACTTTACTACAGGAATCCATTTAGTGCAAGTCAGATCATGAAGAGGTGACCCACAATATCATCCTCAGAGAGATACAGAGTAAAACAGCAGCGAGACATCCCTGCTTGCTGTGTAAAATGAAAAACTAAAGCCCTGACAACCCCAAGTGCTGACAAGGAAGCAGCGCACTGAGGTTCTCAGAGTGGCTAGTGGGGACGCAAATGGGACCAGAGTTTCTGTTTCTTCCTAAGACTTAACCACACAACCCAGTGATCCCACTTTCAGGTATTTACCTTAGTAAAACAAAAACTAAGCTTTCCTCAAAATCCTGTGACTATTTATAGAAGCTGTATACATCATGTTGCCAAACTGGAAGGAAACCAAAGATGTGTTAGTTGGGAAAACAATGAAGACTGGCAGATCTAGAAAATGGGATCCTCAGTGGAATTGCCGATATGTGGAACTCCACAGATGAGCCTCAGCTGTATTACAGCAAGTGGGGGAAACCAGACTCAAAGCACTCGGCGTCCTGTAATTCCATTTATGTGATGTTCTGGAATATCTAGGAACAGATCAGTGGTGCTGGGGCTGGAGGGAGGGTGACTGACTCCCAAGGGCACACACAGGATCTGAGGAGCTTGCTGTGTATTTCATTGTAGTAGTAGTTACATAACCAAATTATCTGTCAAAATTTGTAGGAATGTAAGTTTAAAAGTATGAACGCTATACAAATATAACTTTAGTTTTAAAAATGCATCTCTGTATGTGTCTGTGTCTCTGTCTGACTGGATCAGATTAGTTTTTGGAGTTGGTTCTATTCTTTTATCTTTTTTTTGAGACAGGCTTCTTTGTATTGCTAGCTAGCCCTGGCTGTCCTGGAACTCACACTGTAGACCAGGCTCTTGCCTTGAACTCAGAGATCCACCTGCCTCTGTTTCCCAAGTGTTGGGATTAAAGGCATACTCCATCATCACCTGGCTTTGTTCTACTTTACATAGGTTCTGGGGATTCAATTCAGGTTGTCAGGCTTGTGAAGCAAGCACCTTTAACTGCTGAGCTATCTCACAGGCCCCAGGAATAGTTTAGTACAAAATACTCTTAGTACAAACTGGTATAACCACTTAGGAAAACAATTGGCAGTTTAAAAACAATAGAATTAAATGTACAGCTATTCAATTACCCAGGAATTCCAATACACACAAGTATTTATCCCAGAGAATTCAACATGTGCTCACAAAAGCCATGTTTACAACATCCTCACTCATAACAGTGAGAAGACACAATAGCTCCAATGGCAATCAATAGAACAGATAGCAAATCCTGAGGACTTTACACATTAGAATCTGCGAAAAGAGGGCAAAGAGGTTGATCAGCACTGAGACATGGTCTCAAACACTGGGCAGAGCAAAAGCCAGCCGCAAAGGGACAGAGAGCATGGAGGGTCAGGACAGGCAAGGCCTTTGGGAAAAGATATGAACATCTGCCTCAGGCACAGCCTAGGATGTGGCGGGATTATGGTGGTCTACATTGGCAGTTTCCCAAATTTACAACCCATGTGTGCTTTACTGTAGCCCCATCTGGAGTGACAGCAGCCTGAGTTAGGAGGTGTGGGAAGGGAACAGAGAATGCTTTCTAGGATGGTTTCTAAATGTTTGTATTATTTGGAGTAATCAAAACTCTGAACCACTACATAGAGAAAACCGTCTCAAAAAACCAAAACCTCTGAACCAAACACATAGCAATCTCAATCTATGTGGTTTGGTTCAGATAAACTCCACCTCAATACAAGAGAGTATAAGTACAAAACAAATAATACTGCAAAAACACAACATGGACATCACATTTAAAAGGTAATTTCATTTTATTTTATTTTTTTAAAGATTTACTTATTTATTGTGTTTACAGTGTTCTGTCTGCTTGCATGCCTACACACCAGAAGAGTGTACCAGATCTCATTGTAGATGGCTGTGAGCCACCATATGGTTGCTGGGAATTGAACTCAGGACCTGTGGAAGAGCAGCCAGTGCTCTTAACCTCTGAGCCATCTCTCCAACCCCCTTAAAAGGTAATTTTAAAGAATGTTCCAAGTGGTGGTGGTGCACGCCTTCAATTCCAATGTGAGGCAGAGGCAAGCAGATCTCTGAGTTTGAGGACAGCCTGGTCTATAGAGTGAGTCCCAGGACAGCCTGGACAATACACACAAAAAAAATCCTGTCTGGAAAAAACAAAACAATAATAAACAAATAAATAAATCAATAATCTTTAGTTGGGCTTTTGAGATAGCTCAGTGGTTAAGGGCACTGGTTGTTCTTCCAGAGGATCTGGGTTTGATTCCCAGCACCCATATAGCAGTTCACAGCATCTGTACCTCCACTTCCAGGTGATCCCATGACCTCTTCTGGTCTCTGTGAGCACTAGGTAGTATGTAGTGCTTTTACATACATGCAGGCCAAACACCCATACACATAAAAATAAATGTTTTTTTAAAAAGACTATTTTATTGTGGCAAACATTATACAACATAAAGCTAGCAATCATAACTTTTTTTCCTCTTTCCTACAGTTCTAGGAATCAAATGCAGAGTGTCCTCACACTAGGCAAGTGCTCTGCCTCTGAGCTATATCCAGCCAACCAACTATCTTTGGTATACAGCCTCATGTATAGTCACATTGTAACCAAAATCCTTTATGTTCCCAGGTGGAACTGTTTCATCTATTAGGCAGCAGCCCCTATTTCCATACCCAGCCTCTGGTGCCCCCTCCCTCACCTTCTCTATGGTTCTGACTGCTCTGAATGCTACAGGCTGGCTTCTTTCCCTTAGCGCAATGCCATCAACACTGATCTGTGAGTCTGTACTTCATTTTTAGGGCTGAGCTGTAACTGGGGTGATTCTTCCTTCTGCCTATTGGGAACATGGAGGTGACTGTACGAATAAGAAACCAGGGAAGTACAGCTTTTGCCTTTTGTCACTTTTTCCTTTCTCCTGGGCACTGGCCTGGCAGCTGATGGGAATCACTTTGCTAGCACCAGGTTTAACAGTGACCCTGGTCATGCAAAACCTTACTCTTTCCCAAAGTGGAGTGGTAGCTCTAATGCCCTGTGGTTTCCTTACACAATACTCACTCCTGACCTGGTTGGCTCCTCAAATAGACCTCTGCCCTTTGAGGGGGTAGGGATTCAGGGACGGAAAGCCTAGGGAGAGGGGGTTGACCAGACTTGTGACTAGCCCTCAGGGGAAAATTGCCTGCCACCAACACCTACACCCTTCCTGGGTATAGGTTGGTAGTGTTAACTTCAGCTTGCTGATTAAGTAGTTTGCTGAGGACCCTCGGGAGACCTGCTGGGATTTCTCTGGCCTGCTATCCACCTGCCCACCATGCAAGCTCCACATTCTGCACTGTACACACCTGCAGCCGTAGCTGTCAGTCATTAACACCTCTGATGGCTTGCAAGCCGTTTTCTGAAGCACTCTCAAAAAGATGCAGTTAGAGACTGGAGAGGTAGCTCAGAAGTTAAGAACACTGACTGTTCTACCAGAGGTCCTGAGCTCAATTCCCAGCAACCACATGGTAGCTCACAACCATCTATAACGACATCTGGTACCCTCTTCTGTATACTGTATACATAATAAATAAATTCCTCTGGCCACACAGCTTCCTTCTACCAGTCACATCAGTGACTTGCTTACTGATTGGAATGAGTACACATGTTCCAGATGATTTTGTATTGTTATTTATAATTTATTAATTTTTTGTGTGTGTTTTTCGAGACAAGGTTTCTCTGTGTAGCTTTGGAGCCTGTCCTGGAAGATCAGGCTGGCCTTGAACTCAGAGATCCACGGGCCTCTGCTGGGATTAAAGGCATGTGCCACCACCACCTGGCTAATAATTTATTAATCTTTTATTTTATGTGCATTGGCGTATTGCCTGCATTTATGTCTGCATGAGGGTGTCGGGTCCTTTGGAACTGGAGTTACAGACAGTTGTGAGCTGTCATATGGGTGCTGGAAATTGAACCTGAGCCATCTCTCTAGCCCATGATTCTGTACTATTTATGATACTTTTTCCTTCTCAGAAATGCTTTTCAACCTCTCTAAACTCACCCTCCCTTCCAGATCTGACACAAAGGTGATGTTTTATGAAACACTTCGAGTACAGGAGACTCCCCTGGGCAGCCCTTTTCCCCTTCTCTGAACATGGTTCCTTCTTTTTACACTGTTGCCAGTTGATAACTGCTGTGGTCTGCCCATGCTTTATGCTCCCAAGGCTTCATGCCTTGGGACCTTGGTGCTCAGAGTGGATGCTGGGCAATGGGCCCTTTAAGAGGTGGGACCTGTTAGCGGAAGTCAGTTAGGGGAATGCTCTAGGAAGAGATGTAAAACATCTCTCTGGCTTCCTGTCTTGCCATGTGACCTCTTAGTCCTCTATGTGCGCCCAAGGCTACCTGCCATGAGGGGGTGAAGCCAAGAGAGTCCATTGTTAGTGTCCGTGCCAGGCTGTTTGGACTTTCAGCCTCCAGAACCGTAAGCTAAATGAAACCTCTCTTCCTAACAGGGAGCCTGCCGCAGGTATTTCTGTTCAACAATTAAAAGATACCTGATACAATAACCTTGTACATCTGTTAGTATGCATGCTTATCTCCTGCTTTGAGCTGGGAGCTTCTGAAATTGAGGAATGATGTGTGTTATAGGTGACTCTTGTTCTTAGGTCAGAGTCTATAGTTGCAGGCTGCTGTGGGAGAAAAGTCAGCAGTTTTTCCTAGTTGTGAACGGATGACAATGGACAAACTAGATTGTGGCACAACACCGGGATGGCTGTGTGCTAGGGGAACCAACTGTAAGAGTTCCTGGCATGTAGCAGCTATGTGGTAAACGTGCCAGTCCAATAACCCAACAATGTCACCGGCAGAACATGTCTAGTACGAAGGGCATGCCCCTAGGCATGGCTATGTAAATCTGTGCCCACCCGTTCTCTTATAAGGAGATGTCACAAAGAGGGTTGTTCCATTTTTTTTCTGCTTCTCTTCCCTTGCACCGCCCGGCAACTTCCCAAATAAACTCTAGTGTGGCAGCTGGTAGTGTGTCTCTTCTCACATGCGAAACCAACACCAACTGTTTTCCAACTGGACCTGAGGATCACTCCACTTTAGACTTTGCCTGGTACTGGGAAAAGCTTCAAGAGCCCAGGGTGAGGGCCTACCTTAGGCTTGCTTCTGGCTAGCTCTTTTAAATTAAACTGTTTCTCCTTATCTACCTTTTGCCTTGGGGTTTTGTACTTTTTCTTTCTTCTGTATATCCTTTTTTTTTAATACCAACTCTTTTTTTTTTTTTTTAACTTTATTTATTTATTTGCCTTGGTGTTTGCCTGGAACTGGAACTATAGACAGTTGTTAGCTGCCATGTGGGTGCTGGGAATCGAACCCGGGTCCTCTGGAAGAGCAGACGGTGCTCTTAACCGCTGAGCCATCTCTCCAGCCCCTGTTCTGTATATCTTACTTTCACTTTCCCCTCACGTCTGGCTAGCCTGGCTTCTTGCCCTGGGCATGTCTCCTCCCTCTCATTCTTTCCTCCCTGCTCTTTCCTATTTGTTCTCTGTGCACCAGCCCCACCTACCTTTTCTCTGCCTTGCTATTGGCCGTTCAGCTTTTTATTAGACCAATCAGGAGCCTTAGGCAGGCAAGGTGAAACAAATGCAACGCGCGTCTTTACATCATTAGATACACATTCTTACATTGTTAAACAAATGCAGCATAAACAAATGTAACACATCTTTGCCCAGTTAAAACAATATTTTACAATGCCCCTCATTAATCACTAGCTAAGAAAGTGCCCTACAGATCTTATGGAGGTATTTTCAGTTGAGTTTACACCTTTTCAGATAACTTAGCTTGTGATAAGTTGACATAAAACTAGCCAGCACAATGTCAAAGGGTATTATAAGTACTTAAATTTATACCCATAGATTCTAGATTTGTGACACATTCAGTGCTGGTTTAGAGAAGTTTCTTCTTCTTCTCCTTTTTTTTTTTTTTTTTTTTTTTTTTTTTTTTTTTTTTTTTTTTTTTTTTTTTTTTTTTTTTTTTTTTTTTTTTTTTTTTTTTTTTTTTTTAAACAGTGGACTCTCATAACCTGTCAGACTAAAGTGACTGCTGCATGCTTGGCTCTACACAGGATGCCTGTATCATCCCTTTGGAGGCTCAGGGAATATGTGGAAATGTGCCATAAAAAGAAGTCTTCTAGATATGACTAGTCCATTGCTCTTGTAAACTCACAGGAGCTGTGAATACTTGCACAAGTTATAGACTGTTAATATGTGCCACTGGATGGAAGAAGGGCTTATGAGTTCCCCTCCATGAGTGACTATTAATTAATGAGTGAGTTCATAGTTGCTGGGGGGGTTGCCAGTTTTTTTCCATTCACAGTCATGCAAGGGGCCCTATGTAACTCAGTGGGTCACACACAAAAAGAATGCCAGGATGGGTGTGTGTGTGTGTGTATGTTATGGGCAAAAACAAGATTTCAGCTGAGTGGTGGTGGTGCATGCCTTTAATCCCAGCTCTTAGGAGGCAGAGGTAGATGAATCATTGTGAGTTTGAGGCTAGCCTGGTCTACAAAGCCAGTTTCAGGACAGCCAGGGCTACACAAAGAAACCCTGGAAAAATAAAACAAAAACAAGAATTCAGTGGGAGGGATGAGAGAGGGCAATGAAGATGTGGGAATGATTAAAATGCATGACACTGTCAAAGAATGAAAAGATTCTAATTATGGTAAATACAGGCCAGGAGTAGTCCCAACACAGAATGTTACAGGTTCCAAATGTGCCATCTCCAAATGGCATGAAGATTTTGAGTGGAACACGTTAGAATCAGCAGTTGAAAGAAGAGTTTTCTGCTTAACCCTTTCCATTGCGTGTAAGTTTATATTTTATTGTATATGTATTGAGGTTTTGCCCACATGTATATGAACTGCATTTGTATAGTGTGTTGGAGGCCAGAAGAGGGTGTTGGAGCCCCTGGAACTGGAGTTACAGATGGTCGTGAGGCACCATATGGGTGCTAGGGACTGAACCCGTGTCCTCTGCAAGGGCAGCCAGTATTGTCTTTCTCTTTAAAGGTTTTATTTTATTTATTATGTGTATAGTGTTCTGCCTGTATGTGTCCCTACAGGCCAGAAGAGAGCATCAAATTTCATTATAGATGGTTGTGAGTCACCATATGGTTGCTGGGAATTGAACTCAGGACCTCTGGAAGTGCAGCCAGTGCTCTTAGCCTCCGAGCCACCTCTCCAAGCTCAAGTACAGCCCCAGCCAGCACTCAACTGCTGATCCACTGTCCTTAGTTCATGTTTGTAATGGAATTTTAATAGTATCTCTTGGGGACTTTCATGCATGCTACAATGTATTTTGATCACATTCACCCCTTACTATAACTCTACTTAGATTCACCTCCACCCTCTTCAGACTTCATGCACTTAAAAAAAAAGACCCATTGGGTCCATTTGTACTGTATGGGACCAACCTACCAGAGACAAACCCTAAAGAAAGCTGATTCTCCTCATTCTAACAGCCATGGATTGCCAATAGCTCTTTAGATAGGGCAGGGATTAGTCCTTAATTGTTCACCAGAGAATGTTGAGTGGCTTGATCTTGTACATTTTTTCCTTTTATTTTTAAGACTATAATATAAACGACAGCCACTGTGAGTTCATGAGTACAATGAACTTGTCATGTCCAGAAGACACTGTTTTGCCCCAGCGCTTCCCAACTTCTGGCTCTTATAATCTTTCTGTTTCCTCTTCCTTGGTGTTTTCCGAACTTTGGGGAACAGAATTTCATTTGCTGTGAAGAGACACCACAACCACAGAAAGTTTTATAAAGAAAACATTCAAGTGGCTTATAGTTTCGGAGGTTTAGTTTGTTATCATGTCGGGAAATATGGTGACATGTAGACTGGGTGCCGGAGAAGGAGCTGGGAGTTCTACACCTTGATCTGCAGGCAACAGGAAGTGAACCAAATGTCACACTTTGTTTGAGCAAAGGAGATCTCAAAGCTCACCCTGACAGGGACACACTTTCTCCAACAAGGCCACGCCCATCCCAACAAAGCCACACCCTAAGCTGTGGATAACAGTGCCACTCCCTAAGCTTAGGGGGCCAGTTACATTCAAACTTCCACAGGATATGATACAGGTATCCCATTTGTGGTGAGCGCTCCATAGACATTTATTCTCTGCAATTTGATTAGTTGTGAGTTTCTGTATTAACTGCCATTCACCACACAAGGAAACTTCTGGTGAGGTAGGTCTGAGAGCTGTACTAATCTAGATATTCATTTAACAATAGTAGTAGGTTCAACCATGGCACCTAGGAGGTCCCTAGCCATGGGGTCTTGGTCAGATAATACTACTAGGCACACATTTTTTTTTTCCCTCTGTGGAGTAGACCTCAAATCCAGCCACAAAGCAGGTGGTTACCCTCATACCATCTATACACTATCGCAGCCTCATCTTGCTGGGAAACTCATTATTGTAGCTCATATGGTTCACAGCTGTATAAGACTGTTAAGCTGGCCATAGTGGCATATGCCTTTCTTCCCAGCAGTTAGGAGTCAGAGAGGCAGATGGATTTCAGTGAGTTAGAAACTAGCCTGGTCTACATAGCATGTTCTAGTTTAGCCTGGGCTACCTGAGAGACCCTGTCTCTGAAACAAAGCACCAAACAACATAGAAAACCAAACAACCACCACCAACAAAAATCTTAAGTGAACTCAGAACAGTCAAGTTTTATAATTCCTATTAGACTTGAATTTTTATTTCACATTTTGACACGGCTCTTTTTTTTAAAAAAATAATTATTTATTATGTATACAGTATTTTGCCCTCATGTATGCCTGCACACCACACCAGGAGGCACTAGATCTCATTATAGATGGTTGTGAACCACCATGTGGTTGCTGGGAATTGAACTCAGAACCTCTGGAAGAGCAGCCAGTGCTCTTAACTTCTGAGCTAACTCTCCAGCCTACATTTTGGCGTTTTAGAGACTATCACATGTCACAAAATGGCATGAGATATATCATAATAATGTCTACTTGTGTTCATATAATTATAGACACAGGGGATCACTGCCGATAAGATTTTCTTACTTCCAGAGACACACAAACTCATACAACACCCTATGCACTGTCCAGGACATGTGAGGAGGCGGTGATCTGAGCACTGGGTGCAGTTCACCAGCATGGACAGCAGAGGGCGCGCTGCCCTTAAGAAGAAGAGCTCTTGTCTAGGCTGCCAGCAAGACCAAGGGCATTGCGAACAATAGGTTGCAGAGACTTGCAGTGTGCATAGAACTTTCTGGCAATGGCTTGGCCCAGGCCAGGTTGCATCTACTAGTACCCAGCAACATGGAATTGGGCGATCACTTTGCACCTTGAAACTCCGTGAAGACCAAGGACAAAACCGAGAAATTGCTACCCAACTCCTCATCCCAGCACAAGAGCTCTGGCTTGCCAAGTTAGTGTGGTCCCACGCAGGTACGTGACAGCCCCATTCTCGGGGGCGCTGGAAGCTGCATGCTATCATTTATTTTAGCATTACAGTGCCTCGGGTTCTGAGACTTAACTGGCCCCTCTGCTTCTCTTGGGAGAAACTGACCCAAAAGCCAACATCTGTTTGGCTTAGAAGGATGCAAAAAGGCCTGAAAACCCCGCTTGCCTCTCCTCTCCCACCTGCCTCCCTTGCTGCTGCCATGAGACAGGACCTAAGAACAAAGCTGACATATGCAGCCCGGGCAAAATCAAAAGCCCCAGGCAGTCTATCTCTCCGTTGCGTCTTGTCCTACTCCCCTTTCAGGCATCTTTTGGCAAACCTAGGTCACGTGGCCCATTGGCCCTTACAGAGACCACACAGGCCTGCAGTCTTCTACTGTAAATGGTCAGAGCCAGTATGTCCTGCCAGTCTCAAGGTACTCCTAATGTGACAGTGACCTCTTCAGACCAGTCTGCTCTCCTGGATCAGACCTGGCCCTCTAGCAGTAAGTCATTTTCCCAATACAGCCCAGACATACCTCTGCCTCCAAGGGAATCAGTGTGCAGACATGAGTCCAAAGCACAGGTTAAACAATGGTAAACATTCCACTATGAATGTTAATCTCATAATTTCTGGAAGGTCACATGAAATGGAAAAACAAAACCCAAGCTGGGCAGGGATGGCACACGCCCTTGGTCCCAGCACTCAGGAGGCAGAAGCAGGTAGATCTCTGGGAGTTCAAATCCAGCCTAGTTTACAGAGTAAGTTTCAGAACAGTTAGAGCTATATAGAGAAACTACAGGGATGGGACATAAAGACACATTTTTTTAATTAATTAATTAATTTATTTATTTATTATGCATACAGTTTTTACAGAAGAGGGCACCAGACCTCATCATAGATGGTTGTGAGCCACCATGTGGTTTTGCTGGGAATTGAACTCAGGTCCTCTGGAAGAACAGTCAGTGCTCTCAACCTCTGAGCCTTCTCTCCAGCCCCAAGACACATTTTTAATAGCTGTACCTATTAAAGGCTTTAAGTCAGTCCTTATAAAAAACCGAAAAATACTTAGTTCCAGACTGATAATTTGTGTGTGTGCACCCTGTGACCCTCAGTTATTAATGTCTTGTTGAGACATACTCTAAGCGTGGTTGGGTTAGTGGACTTGACTCTGCCCAGCAACCTCTTCAGCTCCAGAGGAACAGGAGTGGCTTTGGTACCTAAATGACACCTCATGAGGAGGTGAGAACACCCTTGCAGTCTCCAGGGTTGGAGTGAAACCCACAGGTGAGCAGAGGGCTTCACACCATCCTGACCTTTTGGATTTTTTTGTTTGTTGAGACGAGGTCTCTCTATGTAACCTTGGCTGTCCTGGAACTCACTCTGTAGACCAGGCTAGCCTCAACTTCATAGGTTCTCCTGCATTGGCCTCCTGAGTGCTGGGATTAAAGACCTGTGAGACCATCACCAGCTCCATTCTGCCTTTTTTGACAGACAGTACTCAGCTGAGGCTGGACAGAGAAGGGTGTGTCTTGCTGAAACTAAACCATGATCCTTCCATGGTTGGAAGATGTACGTGACCTGAGTAATCTACAGCCTTGCATCTCTCCTGTAAACATCCAGGGATTATTTTACCAATCCAGCGGTCCCAGTGTTTGAACGTATCTTTACATGTGGAGCACGCTCTGCCCAATGGTACTGGGAGAACTGGATTAGCCTGAAGGGGTCTGTGAAGAATGGTCCCCAACAGAAGTGACACTATTAGGAGGTGTGGCCTTGTCGGAGTAAGTCACCATGGGGTGGGTGGTGAGGCCTCCTATGCTCCATACTATCCAGGTCTCATACTATTTCCTGTTGCCTGGGGTCAAGTTGTAGAAATCTTAGTTTCTTCTCCTGCGCCAGCTGCCTGCAGGCTGCCATATCCACCATGATAATGGACTACACCTCTGAAATATCAGCAAGCCACAATTAAATGTTTTCCTTAGAGCTGCTGTGGTAACAGTGTGTCTTCATAGCAATAGAACTCCTACAACAGGGCCTGTCTTATTTCATTGTTCAATCTGAGACACTGAGAGCTTTACTTCATGTATTTTTTAAAAATATTTATTTTTTATATATACAGTATACAGAAGAGAGTATCAGATCTCATCCTAGATGGTTGTGAGCCACCATGTGGTTGCTGGGAACTGAACTCAGGACCTCTGGGAGAACAGTCAGTGCTCTTAACCTCTGAGCCATCTCTCCAGCTCCCCTACTTCATGTATTGATATATAAGGTCTTTCTGCCAGAGGGGCACACCTCTCACATGACTGATGGCATTCTCCCCAATGGCACTGACCTGGGATTCCTTGCTTCTCACTTTAAAGCGTCCCCCTCCCACCACACATGCTTGGTTCCTCACCTCTGATGGCCTGCTCTAGGTTCTAATCCCACTCACCTTTCCAAGGTCACTTAACACTGTTATCACAAAGCCTGGTGGGCTTGCCCATGCTGGGCCTGATGCCTCACTGGGCACCATCAGTCTGCAGATTCAGTGGGCTCTTGGGGCATGGGCCCATGAGAGACTGGTGTGCATTAGCAATCCCACGCAGAAGCTTCCCCCAACAAAATCAAGTCCTTAGCATTTTGAGTGGCATTTCAAACTGCCCCCTTGGGAGCTTCATCAGCTTTCCCCCCAGTCTTTTGCAGACACTTTCTCTGAAGCTCAGAGTCAGGCACTCTTCAGGAGCTACCTCAGTGGTGACTGCCCCAACCTCAAGGGCTCTGGGGTGTCTGTCCTGCATCTAGGCTTGGATACTGTGTGCTGCTAGCCCCTTCCCCTTTTGTTTTTGATCTTCTGAGAGAGGTCTTGACCCTATGTAGCCCTGGCTATCCTAGAACTATGTAGACCAGGCTAGCCTCCAACTCAGAGATCCACCTGCTTCCGCCTCCTGAGTGCCGCCTGGCTCTGTAGATGGCTTTTCAATCAGGAAAACCTAAGTTACGGGACAGCCTGCTAAAAGCATCTCTGGTTTCTCTAAGAGGTGAGCCATCCTGGTGAGATATGGGGAGATGCTACAATGTTTGACACCTTTTAAATAGCAAGAGCAAAAAAAAAAAAAAATTGTAGTTAATTGTGCATAGTAAAGTGCCTGTACATATTAGTATTATATATTGTAAAATACTAGGACAAAGCATTTTAATGTTTTCTCATAAAAGAAATGGCAAATCACTAATATGCTTTACTGATTTAAACATTACATAAAGCACATACATAGAAAGAAATATCACATGTATCTCATAAATATAACTTTTACATTTTTTAAAAAAAACCTTTATTTATTTATTATTTATTTATTTGCCTTGGTGTTTGCCTGGAACTGGAACTACAGACAGTTGTTAGCTGCCATGTGGGTGCTGGGAATCGAACCCGGGTCCTCTGGAAGAGCAGACGGTGCTCTTAACCGCTGAGCCATCTCTCCAGCCCCAACTTTTACATTTTTAATGTATTGAATTATTTTTTAAAAGTACGGATAAGACATGGCAGGCCATTACTTTGATAAAATCTGACACACTGGTGCCACTCTGTTCTTTACCAGACTAACCAGCTGCTTCCCTGTAGCTTCATGAAGTAGAACCCTGGTCATTCTGACAGGGCGGACACCACAGTGAGAACTGAGGGCCACCGGGGAGAACTGGTGTGGAACACCATCGTGAACGTGTGTGAAGAACGTTGGGGATAAACTCACTAGAAAAAAAACAAACCCACCTGATGCTTTGCACTTGTTGGTTTTCCCATGATGCCCAGTGATGTCCCCCAACATTTCTGAGGTAATGTCAGGCCAGGAGCAGGAGGCCCAGCAGCTTTCCTGAGGCACCAACCAGAACACAAACCCACAACCTGACCGCCCCCCCTGCTGTGGATGGCAGAGTTTCTATCATTTGGTTAACTGGCAAAGGCAGGCCCCCAAAAGTCCTCAACAGTGATGGTTTGCAATCTTTAAATGCTGCAACCTTTTAATACAGTTCCTCATGTTGTGGTGGCCTCAACCATGAAACTATTTTGTTGTCACTCCACAAATTGTAATTTTGCTGTTATGAATCATAATATAAATACTTATGTTTTCCATTCAACCCCTCCAAAGGGGTCATAACCCACAGGTTGAGAACTGCCTTTTTTTTTTTTTTAAACTTTATTTATTTATTTATTTGCCTTGGTGTTTGCCTGGAACTGGAACTACAGACAGTTGTTAGCTGCCATGTGGGTGCTGGGAATCGAACCCGGGTCCTCTGGAAGAGCAGAGGGTGCTCTTAACCGCTGAGCCATCTCTCCAGCCCCGGAGAACTGCCCTTTTTTAGCATGTTCCCAGCAAAACTGTTGGAATAAAGATTGAGTGAGGGGAGTGTGTGGAAGCTGATGAGAAATTCTGAAGGACCACCAGACAAAATGGATGCTTTCTGAAACAGAAGTAAAAATGACCTGTGTTGATTTTTCTGTTTTGGAGCACCAGAGAAGTAACTGTTCAGCTGCATTCCTGACAGATCCCTCATGAATGAGCCGGGAGGGTCCCTGTGTGGCCCAGCCTTGGGGCTGCCCTGTTCCTCAGTGCTCTCTATTTCTCTTGGAGCAGTAGGATTATGTCAGGCTCAAAGCTCAGAGTCAGTTTTCAGCTGAGCTACTGAGTGACAGTGAGATGCAGACACAGCTTATGTGATCTGAAGACCTGAGGAGACCTGGGGAGAGGTTGTTCCCCTGGAGTTAGTTATTTAAAGGGCACCCCCATAATCATTCAATCCAGATCCTCAACACTAAGTACTGCATCTCAAAATACACCCTGAAGAGTATGAGGAATTTCCTGTGTATCTGTATATGCGCTAGGTACTATTTTGAATATATTCTGAGAAAATAAAAAGGTACAAACCTGAGCCTCCAAGGGTAATCAGAAAATATCTTATTTCCAGACATGGTGGCATATGCCTGTAATCCCAGCAGTGAGGATGTGGAGGCTGGAGGGTCAGGAGTTCAAGGCCATTCTTGGCTATATAGAAAGTTCTATGCCAGCCTGGGATTCATGAGATCCAGTCTCAAAGAAACAAAACAATTCACCTATAGAAAAGTGGTACTAGAATGAATATATATATGAAAGAATCATGCAGATAAATAAAGCAATTTCTGGAAATGAAAAATGCAAAAAGAACCCAAAAGCCATCTCAAAATGGCTTAACTACTTTTGCAAGTATTCAGAAGCTTGAAAAGACCATGGAGGAAAAGTGGTCCTGGGAAGATGATGGACGGAGAGCTTTGCTTTTTGTCAGCATGATCCCGAGTGATGGGCAGTCTCCTCAAAGAGAAAGAGCACTCTAAAAAGGCATGGTGCTCATTCTATAGTCAAACAAAGGAAATATACAAACTCCCCACTAATTAAGAACAAGGTTCCAGGCAGTGGTGATGCTCGTCTTTAATCTTGAGGTTGAGGCAAGTGGACCTCCAGGAGCTCAAGGCCAGCCTAGTCTACAAGGTGAGTTCCAGGGAAGCCAGGGAAATACAGAGAAAGCTGATCTTGAAAACAACAACAACAACAACAAAACCAAAAGAACAAGTTTTTTTCTAGCACAGGAGTCAATTGCCATCTCTCTCTTTCCCTGATAGCAACTATGGCATGGCCTGTGTGGAACTGGCCAGGCTCACCAGATGGAAAAGGCCCTGGGGCAAATTACAGACATTTCAGAGCCATCTGGGCTTTGTCTCAACAATCTAGAGGTGCCACAGCTTAACTAAGAACCAAAATTCTGGTCTTTAGGGCTGGGATGTAGCTCAGTGGTTTAAAAAAAGGCTTATCTAATGTGCATAAAGTCCTGAGTCCTATCCCAGCACCCTCCCCCCCCAAAAAACCCCAAATCAAAACCGAATCCATTGTTTAAAAAGTTGCAACTTCTAAAAGAATTTTTTTTTTAAAAAAAGTTTGTCACAAAGTATTTTAGTATTGTTTTTCAGTTTCTCATTCCCCCCCTTCAATACATGTAGGCTTCCATAAAAGTTCTATATACATCATTTTAATTTATACAGCACGGTTACTCTCTGAAGGCCTACTAAAGGCAGTTTAAAAAGAAAATGAAAGATGATCTATATGCAGAATTAAATAAAGCCTGTAGATCATGTGACTGACATTTAGGGGAAATGTTTTCATTGTTGCCATGGTTGAGGTGCCAGACATACAAGCTGAGCAACAGTGGTGACCTATGGGGTGACGTCAGTAACAGCCTTGCCTGCACAGCGTGGGGGTTCAGAAAGCCTGAGAAGCAGAGGCTGGACGGGAATGAAAAGCAGAACTGTAATTCTGATTTATTGCATTCTGTATTACCAAGGCGGGGGAGAGCCTGAGAGCAAGTCCTAAAGCTTTATTACCTGAGATTTACATTCTGGAAAAACAATCAACACCGAATGACTAATACACACCTCACAAGAGATTTGGGTTTGGCTCTGACAAAAAAAACATGTACCGACCTGAAAAAAAGGCTACATGAGATTAGAGAGAAATCAGCTAAGCACCGAGTCCCAGCAAGAGCTCCGGCAGACTTGTGTCGTGGAGCCCATGCCGCTGAGACAGCTCTTTCCCAGGGAGCTGCTGAATTTCAGCCTCTGAGCCTCATTTCTGTGTGTGGCTCACTTATCATCATCCCGTCCATAGTTAATCGTCTGTAAGGCCTGAGCTATGAGTACTGCCATCTCTCTGGTACCAGCAGCGACAACTCTACAAGACATGAGGTCAAGGGGTCCACCTGTGGGCAGAGAGGAGAGCAGCCATCTGAGTTTATGGGAGTCTGCACAACAGTCTCAGACAGCAACTTATGTGCGCATGCGGAGAAGATGGAGTCCCGGGGCTGGTACCCAGCAAGCAGCTAAGTGCCGGCTGTATGAAAGGCGTGGTGTCTCTTGCTGTCTCCTCTGCCCTAGTAGGAATGTGGCCAAGGCTGCCTCATCTTAGATTTATGATGGTTCTGGGAAATCCAAACTAGGTGAGACCAAGATGGGGGTGGAATGGTCTCTATTTCACCACACAGCAGGCTGCTGTGGCTGAGAGAGATAAAGCTTCCCCAACTCCAGAAATCTGAGAGGGCCAAGCCTGCCTTCCTAGATGCTCCATGCACCTTCTTGGGTGCGCGATATAGGAGCCACCACACACAGATTCAGGCCTCAGGGTGCTCGAATGATAAACCTCAGAGTGTGAGATTGTCCTGTACAGCTCACTGCCAAAGGCCAGCCAACTCCACTTTTATTCATTGCTAGAAGATTCAAGCCTCTCAAAAGACAGACAGGACAAAGGACCTACAGAAGATCCACCTTCTACACCCAATAGTTAGAAGTGGGCCGCAGCATTTGCGCTAACAAACTCTAAACTAAAATCAAGAAAGAAAAATGGGTCTACCAAGATTTGCCCAAACTCAGGAGGGGGCTTTGGGCACTAAGTAGTTGAGTAGATTCGTGGGGGCTCAGGAATGCTCTAGAAAGGAGGGCCAGTGATTGGGACTCAACGGCACAAAAGCAGAACAGACTCAGTCCTGGGAAATGGGCTGGTCCAGCTCTGGGGAAATGTCTGTTCTGCCTACTGACTGGATTGTTGTGGAGGCCATGGGAAACTGTCAGTGACGGGTGAATGTGAAATATTGTTGCTTCTGTTACTAGTCAGGTGACCTTAGCTTATATGTGAGGGAAGGCAGAACCAAAGGCCTCCTTGGTTGGCCATTGCTTGCCATGCACCCCGGTGTAGCTCATCCGCCCTATTCAGAGGAAGTGGAGGAATCCAGTGTGGTGGGACCTCTGGTGTGCGCTGTTGAGGGTCACCTGCTTTAGTGCCTGCTATTGAGTGGGGACGGTTGCCAGGGGTCATAGAGCTTACCTGAGGTGTCTATCACAATGCCACCTGCTTCCCTAATGATGACTGTGGCAGCTGCCAGATCCCAGCAGTGAAGGCCAAACTGATAATAGGCATCGGCGGCGCCGGAGGCCAGGTAGCAGAGGGCCAAGGTGGAGCTCCCAATCACTCGGACTCTGAAGGGAAGAAGGGAGGCAGGTGAGCAAGAGGGCAGCTGTCATGGAATGTTTGGTGCTTATCCCCTCAGCCCTTGCTAGGGTTCTGCCAGCAAGCTCAGGGTGCAGGCCTGGGGAGATGACCTTTCCACAGTGACATTGGAATGCTGCACTAAGGCTGGTTTGCCAGGGGCTCCTGAGTGTGAACTGTGGCCAATGGCCTAAAGTTCTTACTCTACTCAACATTAGAAGGTTACATGTAGGACCTTCAAATGACTGGTGGTTACCACACACACGAGGGGGAGGTGAGGATGAAGTAATTTTGACTTACACACATGTGAGAAATAAATAACCAACAATTTATCTAGTGAGTATGTCCAACCCATGTCCCATAGACCATCATTTGTCCTAGGCTAGGTACAAATATATCCCAACATGTCTATAACTTCAACACTATAATAGAGCATGAAATGGTTGGACACTGTGGTGTTGTGAGAATTGACCCCCAAGGTACATATGGCACATAAATATCATCTCAGGTCCTAGTTGAAGAAGATTGGGAGGTGTAACCTTATTGGAACCAATGTTGTCACTAGGGTTGAGATGTGAAAAGCGCACACACAGCATTTCCCAGGTATCTCTTGGCCTCAAGATGTGAGTGAGCTCTTGGTATTGCTCTGGCACCGTGTCTGCCTGCTGCCATGCTTCCCAACATGATGGTCAATGACTCTAACCCTTTGAAACCATAAAGCCCCATAAACCTCAAATAAACTCTTCTATAAGTTGCCTTGGTCATAGGATCTGATTACAGCAATAGAAAAGTAACTTTGGACACCGCTGGTCCAAAGTAAGGACCACTCATGAGACTCATTGGTTGAGGGACCCAAGCTTAGTTACTGGGCTTTTAAGCACAGACTAGAAGAACACTGTTTCCTGGCAGCCACAGTGTTCTGTGGATGATGATGCATGGCATGCTTTTCTGAGCTGGTGTCAGTAGCCTCCTGTTCTATCTCACTTGGTGACTTCTCTTCACATCCCTTGGGAGTGTTTGGGCAAGAGCACATTTGGTTTCCAACCCACTGGCTACGGGACTGATGACCTGTACCCATGAGCCTTGGCATGCAGCAGCCGCTCCATGTTGCTCAGGAATACTTTCAGAGTTTCGGGGTCACGTTTGGGCCCAATTTCTGTCAGAACCAAGGCCTTCGCGAGATCTGCAAGAAAGAATTTCCCATCAACACAAACACTGACTCCAGGTTCAGATGGAGTCACATGGGCTCCCTCAGGATTTCGTGTGTCTTTCTGCTGTGGTGGGCAAAGGGTGACACTAACCTGTTCTAATTCAAGTTGTCACTGCCATGAAGAGCTGTTTGGTACTGACTGCCTAGAAACACTCTTCAGTCTTCTCTCAGGGACACCTCATCGTACGGAGGAACACATGGACCTCAGGAGGACTCAGTGGCTTTATTATAAAGATAGCCACTGTCAAATGACCCCACACTGTCAAAACTCCACATCTATGAGGGTTTAAGAACTTCCTCATCTGATTCCAGGAGTGGACCTCTTCCTGTGGAAGTGACTTAGGATCTATGCTGTGATCTGGACACAGAGGGGCCGACTCTGGAAACTCATGGCCACCTTTACTCAGGGCCATATAAGTGCTCACACCAAGGGCTCAGATATGTGACAGGGTGACAGTACCTGAGCTGAAAGTCGGACTGTGGTCAGGAACATGACTGAGACCCACTGTGGGGAGGTCAGGAGCAATCTGTCCTTTTGTTACATATGCCAAGCAGTAGGCCACACTGCATACAGGATGGAACCACACTACTCCGGTAGACACTGCAGCTACCCCATGACTAGGGACAAACAGTCTCTGCCATGCCATTTTACTTAGCAGGCTTTCTTCTGTGTAACACTTCTAAAGCAGTCTTCCACATTCCAGATTCTCTGCCTCCTTTCTATACAGGCAAGCTTATGTTTACTACTACAGCAAACCATGGTGACTCCTACACATTATGAAGGAGAAACAAAGAGAACAGAATTGAAAAACAACCTATAAACAAGAACTATAATGAAAAACAGCAAAACTCAAAATTAGAGGGCACAGAGCTTAGGGGGATAAATTGAAACTATTTCAGACAGTGAATAAAGAGAATATAAATGAGGAGCTAGGGGGCTGGCTCAGTGGTTAAACTTCTTACTCTTCCAGAGAACCACAGTTTGGTTCCTTGCACCCACACTGGATGGCTCGGAACCAGCTGTAGCTTCAGGAGACTAGATGCCTTCTTCTGTGCTACGAGAGCATCTGCATGTAACAGCTTTGTAAGGAAAGGACACAGATGTCCTGTGACAGATGTCCCCAAAGATGAAACACAAAGCAACAGGGTTAAGAAAAATAAATACTAGCAATCATAACTCAAGACTATTTTTTCTGAAGTAAAAAGAGATATGAAATATTCAAAGAACCATGTCCCCAGAAAAACTGACTCAGCTCTGAAGTCTACCTCCAAACAATTCCTGTAGTCTAGAGATACAACAAAAAAACACCCCACAAAACCTCTTTAAAACAAGAAAACACCAAAAAGGTGCATTCAGGAAGAAAACCAAAGTCCCTTACAAGCGGAAGAAAATTAAACCGTCACCAGGTATGACAGCACTTCTGTCTCCCCAGCATCCAGAGGGAGAGGCAGGAAGTCTGGGTTTTAGAACAGCCTAGGTGAAACAGTGGGTCCCTGTCTTAAAAAGAAATCCGTTTTCACTTTCACCAACACTATCTGCCCGCACACAACCATTCACACAGAAAAGGCAAGCCTTGAATTTTATTGCTAGAAAAACAGACTCACAAATAAAGGGCCAGTGATAAGCTCTAATGACACAAGGAAGTCAGACCACACTGTTCTCATGAACTTGGCCTGAGGGATCAGCTAGGACTTTACTCACAAAGACTCTCACCACTTTCCATGGGCTGCTCCGTTAACATATCCCCCATTAAAGCATGGGAGGTAGGTGTCCTCACCGAAGGAGCCCATGGCCTCACCATCCCAGCTGGCCCTAACAGAGATGATGTCCTCCTGTCATGCAGAGCAGGAAAACAACAGGTGATCCTCACAATTATGAAATTGTGAATATTATCAAATGCATTAATCCTTGAACTGGAAGTATATATATTTTTTGAAAACATCCTTTACAGTAGTAAGAAGGCAAGCAGCCAGGCATTTTTTTAAGATTTAAAAAAACATTTATTTTTACTTCATTTGCATTGGTGTTTTGCCTGCACGTATGTCTGTATGAGGGCACTGGGTCCCCTAAAATTGGAGTTACAGACAGTTGTGAGCTACCATGTGAGTGCTGGGAATTGAAAATGGGTCATCTCTCTAGGCCCCATAAGGACACTTTGTTTCTTGGTTTATTGGGTTTTTTTGGTTTGTTTGTTTTTGGTTTTGGTTTTCTCAAGACAAGGTTTCCCTGTGTAGCCCTGGCTGGCTGCCATGGAACTCACTCTGTAGACCAGGCTGTCCTCCAACTGAGAGATCTGCCTGCCTCTGCTTCCCAAGTGCTGGGATTAAAAGTGTGCAGCTCCACACCCAACTGGTAGAGGATTTTGATGAGCTAAAATTCTCATGAGTATTTGGAAGTAAAAAAGAAAGAGTGAGCCCACCAATTACCAGCATCACCAGATACAGATTCAGGTGGAGCTTGGAGTTTAGGAGCACTTGTGTCGGGGTGGTAGTGCATGCCTGCGATCCACACGGAGGAGTCAGAGGCAGAAGGGCTATCGCAAGATTAAGGCAGGTCTAGTCTACATCACTGAGAGCCCATTTCAAATCCAAAGAAGAGAACTTTGGAAAACTTGTATGTTTCCCAACAGCTAAAGACTTCAGAGCTTCTGCCCCACCTCCCAAGCGCTGGATCACAGGAATGCACTACCACACCCTGCTACCTACAACCACAGCTACTTTTTTCTTCTGTTGGCAGGTTCTCTTTTTTTATGTAGCTCTGGGAATCCTGTAATTTGCCATAGGAACCTACCTGCTTCTGCCCCATCAAGGACTGGGAAGAAAGTACTCCAAGATCATGCCAACCTCTACAACTCCCTCTGTCTTCCACCTGAAGTGTTGTAGGCATAGCCTCAGGCGTCAGAATGAGAACCAGTCTTATTACTGCCCAGAAAACTCTGACATCTGTGACCAGAACTGAAAACAGCACATTGGACTTCCAAGTTACAAATGTGCTTTGTCGAGGTGAGGACAGTGTGGCAGTGTGCATGAGGAAGGTGAGTGACCAGTCAGGGCAGGGGCTTCAGGGACAGTAGCTTCTTTCTACCTGGCTCCCCAGGGCTTCCTGAGGCCCAGTAATGTGGAAGGCAGACAAAGTCTCACCCTTGTGGGGCCAGGAGGTACCAGTGCAGAGGTGGGTGGATGCATCAGGGCCTGCAGTCACCACTGGATGAACTGTGAAGGCGGCCAACCAGGAAGCGGGTGTGTGAATAGTTTAGTGACAGAGCAAATAAAATCTGGAGCAAAGTTCACCCGAGCATGTTTCATGGCTGGCTTCCTCACCCAGCCTTTCCCAGCTAGGCTTGGAGGGATGCCTTCTGCCAGCATGGCTGGAACTCAACCACTCCACAGCCAAACTAAACACTCTGGCAGAAGAAGAAACAGGGCAAGATATTCTTGCTGGCCTACTCTGGGTCACAGAACCAATTGGTCCATCGTCCTGCTGGGGTGCCTCACAGGGTCCCTATGAGTTCCACTTTCTCTGCTCTGGGTCCATGCATGCCTCTCCTCCCCAAAGGCCTACCTATGAGAACATCCACACACAGTGTGCCTTCACACAGTGGGTCAGGTCCTCACAGGTTGGCTAGGAACATTAGCATTCACTAGGGAGAATAAGATAGTGGGAAATAGAGAGAAGGGTACATGGAAAGGAACTGGGAATAGATAAACCAGCACAGAAGAAGCTGTCAGAGGCAGAAGACAGGCCGGGAGCCAAGCGCTGTCATCTTGGGACCAACGCCAGGATCAGCAGAGAGCAGGGATTGACTTCGGGCACTTTATAGTGTGCAGCCTCTGACACTGAGTTAGACAAGAGCTGAGGCTGCAGTTGCCACCCATGTCCTCTACGCAAACTGGGGCATGCCAGGCAGGCACAGCACCCCAGCTCCACCCCAGGCCTCTCTACCTTTACAAACTCAATTATAGGGCCATGCAGGGACTTTTAAAGTCTTCTCTCTCACAGCAGCTTCAAGTCTAGGCTTCCCCCTTTGTCTTCTCCCCTAGATCGACACACTGCTGTGTCTCCACCTTGCCAACATACACAGACATCCTGGCATTTCTCTGTTGCTCACCCTACTAGGTTAGGCACTGTGTGTGGGACAAAGGGAAGAGGGGGCACCCCCAGCTGGCACACTGTTAACACTGGGCAGTTCTACCATTTAGCTCCCAGTGAACAATGTCCTTGGGCCACTAAACTTACAGCCACAATCTTGGTGGTAGGTCTAAGGCACATACAAATGGTTCCCTTTTCTAACACCCAGGTCAGAGACCCAATGTGAATGGCTGTGGCCATGAGTACCACTGAGTTGTGCTGGATGCTCTGTAGGCCCTCAGCCTCGGCTGCTCCCTTAGTCCCATCAGTTCACTTTAAAGATGACAGCTACAAGGCAACATAATAATGTATTCAAAGCTCCTGACTACTTGGGCATTGGCTCTACACGGAATAAGTTGTGTTCGTTTCCACTAGGGACACGGCATCCCTACAAAGAACTAGAACTCTCTGCAGAGACTGCCACCACTGCTACATCAGAGTGACACTGGGCATTTCCCATTCACCCATCTCTATCTGAAACAACCTGAGATGAGCTGAATGAACCTCACCTGTCTCCCTGGAGACCTGGAGCCGCTGACCATTGCAAAAGGCGCCCTGGCCCCTCCTGCCGGTGTACAGCCGCTCCTCTGTGCAGTGGTGAATCACTCCGAATTCCAGCTATAAGGGGCAGGAAGAAAGTGAACGTACGTCACTCCCCGACACAGAAGTAACAGCGACCTAAAAATACGAAGGCTCCTCTTAGAGCTGGAACCATGACAACTGGACAGAAATTGCTTCACAAAAAGAAATGGAGAAGCTGATTTCAAACTACACTCAGACATGAAGCAAGCTGTTTCTTAGATGAACATATTAAAACTGCATTAATATTAATAAAACTATATTAAAAGTTACTATAATAAAGTATTGAAAGTTTCATTCTTTTGAATGCCCTCCCAACTTCCTCTGGCAAAAAGGCTAACTGACTGAAAAAAAAAAACAAACCACCTTAAGCTTTCTCCAGGTTGCTGTTGTGACAAGAGCCAACAGAACCGGAAACCCATGGACATTTCTAGGGAGATGGCTACTGCCCAGAGGGTCCCTGTGCAGACAGAATCTACAGTGACAATAACAGACAAACCCTCCTGACAAGTAGAGACCAATGTGGAAGCAACAAGCCTCCCCACCCAAGCACGGCTGTCTCTTTCTCTGCCTGTCACCACCTGAAGTTAACACACCCTGTGCATGGTGCCAGGAGCCACATGCCCATCTTTAGGGAGGTCAGGATGCTTTAGCAGAATCTTAGGTAGCCCCGAGGTAAGCTTAGACACCCAGAAATGGGTACCCAGCCTATAGAACAGGTTTTATTTCCAGAGGGAACTTCTCAACAGTGTGTGGCTCTCTAGCAGTACTTACTTGCTACCCGCCACCCCTAAGACTCTGGATACAACATGATACCCAAATCCAAGCATCATAGAATTGTGTGGGTCCTGGCTACCTGTAATGAGGTCCCAAGATTAAGGGAAATGTCTCATGGCTGGTCTCTCTGACAACACCAAACAAAGAAACCAGTGGCTTGTCAAGTCCTTACCCAAGTGGGCAATATTAAAATTTTTACTGATCTACACCAAAAGCACTTTGAGGTATGTGCATGTGTTCCCATGAGGGGAATGTATGTTGATAGGACAGCAATGCTATGCTGTTCAGAATGGGGCGCTTGTAGAAGACACAGAACCCCAACTCTGCTTATACTACTAAGGCTCTTGTCATCTCCCTGAATAAGCCTCCAGCTACTGCCTTTCCTTCAGGTTTCATGCTACAGCTTAGTTCAGAAAGTCTCTGGGAATCCCAATAGGACCACATTCTCATACTAATAGCCAGGAAGGAAAGAAGAAGAATAGAATATTGAGATTTTAAAAAAAGGCATCCCAAAATAGGACCTCCCTTGTTTGTGACTAGATCACACGCTCTGGAGGTCAGATGAAGGCTCATTCTGACCATCTGCTCAGAACATTGCTTTCCACAGCATCTATGACTAGACCACAGCACAGATAAGAGCCAGCCCAGCCTGGGAGATAAGCTCCCTCACTCACACCCCTACAAAAATCCTTCTGTGGTTCTTTACTTTCGTAGATTTGAAAAATGTATCCTTAAATGTACTAGTCATGGTTAAGGCACAAGTCAATGAGCAATGCAAAGGTTGAAAGCAAGCAAGGAGGGTCAGTCACATTACCTCTTGGTGAACAGCAAATCCGATGCTTACTGCCACAGTAGGGAATCTGCAAGGGAAGACAGAATGGGTTATGTGTAATGTAGGAACACACAGCGTAGTTCTCAGAAGCTGTGTGTGTGGCTTTGTGAAGGCTTCCCTCTAGGACACAAGAAGGACCTTTCTGCACTCTGGTTGGGTTTGATTTTGAAAATGACTTTCCAGTTTCACTCAGGACTTCCAATGTAAACAGAGTAGCTAGCTAGGCTGTTAAGATAGGTAACTTAGAGCAATGTGCTTTTGGATGCTCTGTTAAGACTGATACAATGTAACAAGGACTACATAATACTAATTAGGGATGATGGATGCTCTGTTAAGACTGATACAATGTAACAAGGACCACATAATACTAATTAGGGATAACGGATGCTCTGTTAAGACTGATACAATGTAACAAGGACCACATAATACTAATTAGGGATGATTTTAATAGCTACACTTCTGGCTCTCAGCAACCTAAGCAGGGAGAAACTTTGAAAAAGGTTTGAGAATGTATTTAGAGGACCCAGTAGATGACATCACAGACCCTGGACCTCAGCTCCAGATGCAACCTTTCAGCAGTGTTAATATATTCCTATTCTGCTTCCTGCAGGCACCAGCAGGGCCAGCCAGTGGTAGTGGGCCGGTTTTAGGAGCATGGCTTTCGTTTTGTCAGTTTGTTGCTGGGTCTCACAATAATCTCTCCTTTGTTTAAAGATCACAGGAGCTTAAAAAACAGGAAGGGGGCGAGGAAAGGCCAAGTACTGTTAACTCACAGGAAAAACACCAACCACAAGCTGGTGGAATCCTGTGCGGAAACCCTGAAAGGCCAGACCAAGCAAGCCTTCTTGCTTCCTGGACAGGCTCCTCAGAGCTTTCCCTCGGCCATGTTGGCTATGGGCCAGCATTGCAGGCTTTCTGGTGGCTCAAGTCACAGGCTGCAGCTGTGGCTTTCACGTACTGGGACTGCCAGGTCATACTAGAGCCTGTTTCTCAGAGGACTCTTTCCAGCACGATTCCCCCGAGGGCTGCAAATCAGGAAGTACTCAGAGACCCCAATGATATCAGGACCATAGAAGACCTTAACATGAACATGTAGCCTTTAGCTGGAATGTGGTATAGACACTGCATCCCTGTTATGAGTACCAGAAGTGAGAGGTGCCCCACTCAGCATACTGAGAGGATGGGGTTATGCTTCAGAATGTGACAGCCTGGTGGCAGCAGATGGCACTACTCCACAGCATCAAAAGGGCCCCCTTGGTCATGCATGACTGAGTCCTCAAGGTAACAGTCGCTATACAGTGGTCATGCTTAATGTGTACTCAGAACTACTTTGCATGTTAGCATAGCATGGGGACTAATGAGGGCCAGAGAGCTGGGCTGCCCACACCTGGCTCTGCTCGCTTTACTTACCCAATACCATGTGCACACAACCTGTGAGTGTGGGTCCTGAGAATGGGGAAGTGTTGCCACCAAAGAAATGTCTCCAGGGAATGGCAAGTTAAAATACCTGCCCCTGTGTGAAAGCCATGTCACCTATGGTACCTCTGGGTCTTTGGCTCCTCTACACAGCTGCAGACGAGTATATATATACACAGCTCCCATACCTGTCCACTGCCACGGACCTCTAGGTAGCTCTTCAGCCTCACGCCCATAAGCCCTGTCTGCAGGGATGCCTCCCCTAAGAGTGCCTATCTCACTGGCACACCCTGGCTCTGCACCTCAGTTCTAGGCTTCCTTTCCTAAAGCTACCTCTTTGCTAGGGGCAACGTCTCAAATGGTTGTTCTTCAATTCAATGCTTATAACTATAAACAATCTTCTAAATTAGTTTCATCTATAGGCAATTATATTTTCAATTTTTAAAGTAAAGTAAAATATTTAAGTATAGAGAAAACAGGTCTCAAATTCATGATCCCATCTTGGTGTCTGGATTATAGGCCTGTACTATTAAAAAAAAAAAAAAAAAAGCACGTGGGGGTTGGAGGATCTCAATGTTGGGGGAAGCTCAAGCTGACCTTGAATTTCTGACTCTATGTCTCCACCTCTCAAGTGTTGGGACTTCAGGGGCATACCATTGTACCTCTCCATACACACCACACACAGACACACACACACATACATAAATGAGACAGGGTCTTACTATATGGTCCTGGCTGACCTGGAATTACCTATTTCTGTCTCTAAGTACTACAATTAAAGGTGTGTGACAACATGCCTGGCAAAAAAATATTTTTTAAAGATTTCTTTATTTATTTTTATCTTATGTACAGTGGTGTTTTGCCCTGAAGCTAGAGTTATAGACAGTTGTGAGCTGCCATGTGGGTGCTGGGAATTGAACCTGGGTTCTCTGGAAGAGCACTCAGTGCTCTTAACCACTGAATCATATGTCCAGCCCCAGCAAAAAATATTTTTAAAACAAAATTTCCTTCCATATTCTTTTTTTTTTTTTTTAAAGATTTATTTATTATGTATACAGTGTTCTGCCTGCACACCTGAAAGCCAGAAGAGGGCACTAGATCTCATTACAGATGGCTGTGAGCCACCATGTGGTTGCTGGGAATTGAACTCAGGACCTCTGGAAGAGCAGCCAGTGCTCTTAACCTCTAAGCCATCTCTCCAGCCCCCTTCCATATTCTTTAGAGTCACAAACAGAACCCCTACTACCACCACCAAGACTGGGTATTTATGTGCAGCCTTTCCTGGAATTTATGCTGTAGACAGGTTTGCCTGCCTCTGACTCCCAGATCAAAGGTGTGTGCCACCACCACCTGCTGGAAAACCTTTTAAAAATGATTTGACTTTCTTTTTTACAAGACTAGACATCTGCTATACATTTATATCTTCAGAACTTATGTCATCGAAAAGAAAACCCAGAGGCGGCACGGAGTCCTGAGCCTGCAGCTCCCAGCTCCTGCTTACCTGTGCACAAAGTTGCAGGTGCCGTCGATGGGGTCGATGATCCAGGTTGGGCTGTGGGTGAGCACACATTTGGCCCCGGAGGCTGTGGCCTCTTCCGCAATGAACCTGCTGGGGCAGGGGGCTCAGCCTGAGTCAATGTCCAACATTCAGCAGAAGAGAGAGTGCAGCGGGCGCAAGGCTCTGGGTTTCAGCCCCAGTACCAAAACACCCTCCCCCCCCAAACCAGAGGGACTTTCACTGTGGCAGTTTTGGAGGCACACAAGGGAACGGAGCAGGCCGGGCAGGGATGCAGGAGTGCAGAGTACCTGAAAGAATGCAGAGGCAGGCAAAACTTGGTTCCCAGTTCAGCAGTAGAGGCCCAAGAGATCATGCCAGCACGCAGAGCAGAACCCAGACCACAGAACGGTAACTGTCATATACATTGCCCTTCACCACAGATGACCCTTCACCCTTCCCTCCCAGGTTTCTGCTTCCCTTTGTGAGAAAATAAGGGCCCCGAATAGGAAGGAGTATGCTAATCAGGATGCTTTATGTCCCTCCTGTCCTGAGTGTTGAAGCAGGTTCCTGTCCCCACGGTGGCCTCTTTGACATGCTCCTTTAGGGCCGTACTGACTGTCTTCAGCTGAGAGGTTCTTGGAGGAGCCTCTGGGCTGGCCCCTTTGTTTTTTTTTTTTTTTTTTTTAAACTTTATTTATTTGCCTTGGTGTTTGCCTGGAACTGGAACTACAGACAGTTGTTAGCTGCCATGTGGGTGCTGGGGATCGAACCCGGGTCCTCTGGAAGAGCAGACGGTGCTCTTAACCGATGAGCCATCTCTCCAGCCCCGGGCTGGCCCCTTTGTAACAAGGCCCTCTATAAAGAAGGCTCCCTTAACTACCCTCACAAACGTGCTTTCTCTCTCTTTCTCATTTATTTATTTGTTTGCTTATTTTTTTGTGTGTGGTTTTTTTCAGACAGAGTTTCTCTGTGTAACAGTCCTAGCATCTTCTTTGTAGAGCAGGCTAGCCTTGAACTCAGAGATCCACGTGCCTCTGCTTCCTGAGTGCAGGGATTAAAGGTGTGTGACACCATGCTCAGCTTCTGTGCTTTCTGTCCTGCTAGGAGCCAGAACCAAAATCTTGGGCTGAACCTAGGCAGAGGGGAATGCCAGACCTTTAAAACATGGGGCCAGCAAGCCCTAGCTGCTTGATCCAAGGTAGGGAAGCACCTACCCTTTCTTTTCCACTCACACGGACTTGGACAGAATGGCCCACTTAGGTGATGCTGGATTTGGCATCAGCTCTGTCACTTTTCTTGGTCAAAGACTTAAGTGTCACACCATTTTGACACTGTCCTCTGTAGGTACCAGACTTTCCTAAAGTCTTAGACTGTGTTCTTAAAGAAAACATGCCATTCTATCTTTCCCATCTATCTATACATATACATACACGGATATATACATATAATTTTTAAACTTGTATGTGCATTGGTATTTTGTCTGCATGCATATCTATGTGAAGGTGTTGGCACCCTGAAACTTGAGTTACAGCTGTGAGCTCCATGAGGGTGCTGGGAATTGAACCCCAGTCCTCTGGAAGAGCAGTCAGTGCTCTTAACCACCGAGCCATTCTCTCCAGTCCCAGGAAAACATATTATGCACTTAAAACACATCCAAGGAATAGGTGCCAAAGCCATGAACGCAGCACCAGGTAGGCATAAATAGTGAAAAGATATGCCTTAAGTTGGGAGCTGGAGTGAGCTCTCCATTACAGTTTCGACAGTTGTCTACTTCTGAGACTTTCTTCTTTTCTGGCTACTGAAAATTATACATATAATTTCAGTAGCTGAGTAAGTCAGTCAGGACTATTTTTCAGTCCATGAAGGAGCCGACTGATGTTATCTGGTCCTGTCTTCCCAAGCTGTAGCCCTGTGTCCACCAGCTGGAGAAGGGAATCCAGGATAAAGCACAATGGACACAAATGTCCAGCTTTGGTGGCAGGAATGGGCTTTTCCTATGTCAAGGACCCTGCGTTATGTTCAGCAGATATTGCTGTGGGCTGGGTTCACCACAAAGTACAGGGTAACAATGACCTCAAGGGGGCAGAAGGCAGCAGGACACTGTTCAAGCCACTGTCCGCTTCCAGCTCAAAAGAACCTCACTATCTTGGATGGGTCACTCAGGAGAATATGGATGACTATTTGTATCAGGGACAGGTCATCATAAAAAAATGAGAGATGAAGAGACCAAAACACAGAAGCAAACAAACAGTTTTGTTCTTTTAAGAGATTAACAAACTGACAAGACCCTATCCAAACATACAGAGAACATGCAAATTAATAAAATCAGAGATAAAATTCAGGAGATCACAGAATACGCCAGTTCAGATCTAAAAGAAATGCACAAATTTTCTAAATATAAACCTACCAGAATTAAAACCAAAAGATGCCACCAATGTACATACGCCTTAATGACCAAATGAGACTGTGACAGTAACTTCAAGTCCTTCCACAGATAGAAGCCCAGGATGGGATGGACCCACGGCTGAATCCTGCTAAACCTTTAAGGAAGAGCTAATGACAACACTGTTCAACTGTTCTACAAAGCAGAGAGAACATCACCAATCTACCAAGTCAGCATTGTCTAATTAAATACAGCACTATCCAGATAATACCCAAACTGGATGAAGGCTGAAAAAACGAAGACTATAGGATGCAAACATTTACCACAAAGCACATGCAAGTAATTCAAGAATGAATTACGATCCTACATTACAACCAAGCTGGTTTCTCCCTGAAGACACAAAGTTGGCTCAACACTTTAAATCATAGACCCAGATTTCAAGACAGAAGTGTAATGCTTTATATAGACAGACTTAAGGATGGGAACCATCTTGATAGATTTAAAAAAAAAAAAAAAAAAAAAAAAAAGCATCCGACAAAGTTCACTTTTATCATGACTTCACAAGAAAAGTCCTGAAAGTTTACTAAATGAAAAACCCAGTGCTGGGTGGGCTACCTCTTTACAAAGTACTGGCCAGGGAGGTCCCTGAAGCCCTCAGAACAATACAGGCTACTGCACTGCTGTTGATTGTCTGCCAAAACTAGACAGCAAGCCCCTAGGGCTGAAGATGCCACATGCTTTGGAGAATGTAAGAGGAAACAAACCGATCTGAGCCGGAAGCTGCCTCCTGCTAACTAGCTTTCCCAATGCTGGAAGGTGCCATGAAGGCTTCCAGAGGACAGAAATGACACCAGTGGTCTTATTTCGCTATGGACACTGTGTGTTACCAACCTGCCAGGCAAGATATGCATACCTACTTTCTGATTGGATCTGACGCCCATTCCATAGGAGGGAAGGGTCCCATGTGTGGTATCATGGAAAGTCTGTGGCTGGGGACATCATAGATGCTAGTAGTTACTATTGTTTTGCTAAATGGACATGATGTGCCTGTTGAACTGCCTTCTAAATATTGATGTTTAAGTCTATAGATCAGTGCTGTTGTCAACTTTGAGCAGGGAAGTTTCCTCTTGTAGTGGACACAGTTACAGCAGGGACTTATCCCTGCTCTAAGTGATGGATAAATTTAGCCCTAAATGAGTAAAGTTCATCCATCGCCTTCTCCAAGGCTCAAGGAACACAAAGGAAGAGGCAGCAGAAGTCAGAGAAAGGGGTGGAGGGTTGTGAAATGTCATCTTCTAGGTCTGACCTGGTTGTTACACTCTCTTAGCAGCTACAATCACCAGCACAAGACTGGGCCTGTCAGTATCCCACCATAGAATAGGGAGGAGCTCCTGAGACCCAGCCCCTTCCTGAAGATCTGTAGGTGATGGTTTACTAGGGAAGGAGAGAGGCACTTCAACGCCATTCCTCACCCTATAACTCTTATTAAAACTCATTGGTTCAGAGAGAGAGGGAGGGAAGGAGATGGATAGACAGACAGGCATAGAAGGAGGTGTTCCAGGACACTAGCTGGAAAGAATAAACACCAGAGGGGAAAAGAGTGATCAGGAGTAAATATGATCAAAATATATTATATGCATGTATGAAAATGTTATGACAAAACCCACTGCTATACATATATGCTAATGAAAAACTAACACAAACAGACAAAACCCCAAAACCCCAAAGTCCTCTTATGTCTGGAAAAGGAACTATAATATATTTTAAAGTCAACAGATAAATACAATGTAAATGATGAGTTCTTATCAGGAAAACAAAAATCTCATTATTTACTGATTGTGCATGTAAGTGTTCCTGAAAAAAGAAGCTACAGAATAGTTTAATAAGTTATTTCTAATATATATTTAAAAAAGGCAGAGACTTTTCCATATTCCTAAAGGACTGGGTGGTTGCCAAGGTAACAGCAAAGGGAATAGAAGAAATAAGTTTTCTTTCCTAAAAATGGAAGGACCAAGGCCTGGATTTGGCAACTTGGGGTTTCCCATCTGCCCCTCAGTGACAAGGGACCATGAAGAGAGTTACAGGGGCGTGCTTCCCGAAGAGAGAGCTCACCTGTGTGAAGGAAACCGCTTTCGCAACTCTGAAATTATTAAGTCTTCTACACGGTGATCTGTCTCTGTCACAAGATCTGCAGCGGAAGTTTTTGTCGAGACATGCTTTTCCTCAGTGAGGGCTTTTCTGATTATCTAAAATAAGAGCATGGAGGGCCATGAGAATTGTGGGTCTCAATCACCAGCCCCCAGTCCTCTATTCTTTGGGGACTGGCTGGCTTTGGCCAGGACCTGCAGTGACCTCCTTCTCCCTGACTCTAACATCATGTCTGGCTCCCAGAACTTCTGGGAACCTTAACCATCAGCCCTTACCTGTTCCCAAGACAGACTCCCTACCTAAGACTCTGCATTCAAATTCCATCTGAAATTCTACCTTTGAAACAACTTTTCTCTGGAAGAAAAGGTTTTGAAAAAGGCTTGAGCAAGGTTTGCCTCCTAGAATTTTGTGACTTCAAATTTGCAAGACTTGTGTGCAGGAATACTCCTCTGATTCACTTTATGAATCACACAAACATCTGGTGAGACTGTGAACACATGCTACAAACATCCCCATGAAAGCTGGACTGTATCATAGGAACCAAGGATGGCTCTTGCTGTTGTATACAGAACAGCACCAGCCATCCATAGGGGCACATCAAAGACCCTGGAGACTTCTAAAGGACTGCAAATACAGGTTCTACAGCTGGGCAAGCTGCTAGCACATCTGAACAGAACCTACTATAAGGGTAAGGCCTGGTTTGACACCATTTCAGCTGGCCCACAGTAGTCCCAGGAACCCCTTAGAGACTCAAACAGGAAATCAGAGCTTCAGGAGGGTCAATTCCAGCTTGTGGAAGAAAACGCCACATCTGGTTCTATCTGGGGCTATTTTCTCCAAGTCTGTCTAAATCTGGTGAAATCAAGAACCATAAATAGACTTGACCTATTCTCTCTAGAACCAGCTGCCCCGCTCGACACCATGTACTTCTCTCAAAAGTACCATCAAGGACTGGCAAGTTGGCTCAAGGGGAAAAGTGCTTGCCATACAAGCCCGCTGACTTGAATCTATCTCCAGGATCTCTGTAAAGGTGGAAGCGGAAACGTGAGGCACAAAGCTGTCCTTTGGTCTCCACACATTGCATCAAGGAATACATATATGCATACGTATATGTGCGCCCCCCCCATACACACATACATAATACATTAATAAAAAAAGTACTATCCAGACTGGCTACTCAGACTTGACAGTCTTTGCCCACTGTGACACTTAGCCCATAGCATCATCCAGCAAGCACTACCTGGTCCACACTATGTACTAATGATGCCAAGGTGAAGAGGTCATGGAGGGGAGAGTTTGTAAACAGAATCTTTTAAATTACATTTCATTCCTGTGTTTTGTATGTGTGTGGCCATCTGTGTGGGCACATACACGAGCCACAGTGTATGAAGGGAGGTCATAGAAAAATTTGCATGAGTTGGTGTGTCCCATATATCAAAGTCAGGGATCTTTATCTGTTGACTCATCTATATGGCCCACAAATGGAATCTTAAGAACAGACAAAAACATGACATCCAGCAATCCCCTACTCTCTACCCCACTATCCTTCTCATAACTGACCTGTCCCATAATGAGCTTACCAAGGTGATGCCATTTTTAAATCCGGGCTGCAAACATAACAGATACGCATGACAGAAGATTTGAAATGATGGGCAATACAAAAAAATCCAAGAAGCCACCTACAGTCAACTAACGGCAGCTGGCCACTGTTCACATCCTGCACTGCAGGGCTTCCTGTGTTGAATTTGCAATATCCTGCCTATTACCACCATGCTAATTCTCTTACAATACCAATTTACACACAGAATCTCACCAAACCAACCTCCACAGGTACTCATAAATTCAACACTCTCCAATGTCTAGCTCACATAAAACCTGGCATCCTCTAGGAATCCCAAATTCTGGGCCAGTCCAGGCAGGCGACTTGGCACTGTGTGTATCTTATACAGGGAGGGAGGTGCAGTGTGTGTATGTGCAGCAAATATATCTGGGTAAGGTTATGTTGTAGTGGGGGAAGCAGGAGAAAGTAAGAACAGGGAGTCTAAGAACACCCACCACACAGCACCAGAGCTTCCTGAATCTGGAAGATTGGTTGCTAGGTCAAGGTTGGGGTCTAAGATCAACTTTTCTGGAAAGATCCATGGTGGTTAAGAGCCAAGGCAATTTTCCTGCCTTGGAACAAAGGTTCACCAGGAGGCTGGAACAGTCTCACTTGGCAAATGGTGTGTGTGTGTGTGTGTGTGTGTGTGTGTGTGTGTGTGTGTGTGTGTGTGAGACCTGCTTAAAGAAGCAGCCATGAAGCCAATCAGTCCAGTTAGACACCCATGTGGGCTCCACGTAGAAGCTGGACTGAACATTTCTGACAAAGATCTGAAAGCTCCCCAATAGTTTCCTACTGCTACCAGGACCCCCAAATGCTACATACACAGCCAGACCCTTGCTAGCCTGTCACCTCAACTTCCACAGGCCACCAGACCAAGATGCTCTTCTCTGTGTTCGGCCTCATCTGCTATCCTGGTTTCAAAGCCAAACTCAGTCTGCCTTCCGTACTCACCTCCAAGCCCAGCTGTACCTTCATAACCATGCACCTCCCATGAAGTACAGATGACCCCCACTACTCTGGAGGTCAAGGTCCTCAGGGAGGGGTTGGCCTTAGGCATCTATCTTCTCTTTTTCATTCTAGGAACAGAGTCCCCATGTTTCAGGAAGGCCCAGAGCTGTCTTCAAGGATTCCTGACTTCCTTCTTGTGCTGCAGGGCTTGGTAAGCTATGCTTAGGATGGGGACATCTCTGCAACTTAAGAGCCACAGCCTCAAGAAAACACTGCACTTCCCTCCAGTGTGTTTCCTCCTCTCAGGAGTTTGTGATCCTCACTAATGACAGCAAGGGCAGTCATAAGAGGCACAGGAGAAAGAAATTGGGTCCTGGAGGTTCCACAGGCAGAGCCCCTCCCTGGGCCATATATTAGCTGCACTTCATAAAGGTCAGCAAGAACCCCATGTCTCACATCCCTCTTCCTCCTTCCCACGCTATAGCTCTAGGGGTGGCATGCTTCCATGATGCTTCCAGTGCCAGACCTTCCCGTCTGTGGTGGTCTGAATGAGAATGGCCCCAATAGGCTCATATACTTGAATGCTTGGTTACCAAGGACAGCAGTTAGAAAGGATGTAGATCCCAGCTACTGCTCCAGGACCACGCATGCTGCCATGTTCCCACCATGACAGTGGACTAAGCTTCCGAAACTGTAAGCAAGTTGCCAATTAAATGCTTTCTTTCAACAAGGTTGTCTTGGTCATCATGTCTGTCTTAGGTTTCTATTGCTGTGAAGAGACACCATGACCAAGCAACTCTTTTTATTTTATGAGTTTTTACAGTCAGAATTTTTCTATGTAACAGCTCTGGCTGTCCTGGAACTCACTTTGCAGACCAGGCTGGCCTTGAACTCACAAAGATAAGTGTGCTTCTTCCTCCTGAGTGCTGGAATTAAAGGTGTGGACCATCACTGCCCAGCGTGACCATGACAACTCTTACAAAAGAAAAACATTTAATTGGGGTAGCTTACATTTTCAAAGGTTTAGTTCATTATCATCATAATGGAGAGCAAGCTGGGGTGCAGGAGGACATGGTACTGGAGAAGGAGCTGCTACATGTTGATACACAGGCAACAGGAAGTAGAGTGTAATAGTGGGTGGTCCTTTGAGCATGTGAGACCTCAAGGCCCGCCTCCAAAGTGACACACTTCCTCCAACAAGACCACATCTCCTCCACAAGGCCATAGTGCCTTTGGGATTATGATGGCCAATTACATTCAAACTACAACAGTGTCTCTTCACAGCAAAAGAACTCTTACTGACACCATTCTTCCCTTTGACTCAGCCACACTACTCCACAACAGGCCTCCCACAGAAACCAGCATTTGCTCCACAGGACTGGAGCACAATGCAACCTGCAGGCTCCGCCACAGCACTTGGTACCTGGTGAGGATCCCTTCATTCTGTGTCCACCTTCTACAAGCAAGCATGAGCCTCTTCACAGGTTGCCCCACCTGAAGGGCTCCTGTGAATACCGGTTGAAGGAGCAGATAAAGATAACACTGAGCCACTTGCTAACCACACTGCAAGGCTTTAGTAAGGGCTCTTGTGACACCATGTCTAATCTTGGGGACACTTGCAAGCTTGGTTTTCTAGTTCCAAAAGACCTACAGCTGAGTATGGAGCTCAGGGGATCTAAGAGCAATTTGAGGCTGCTTGCTAAGACCCAAAAACCTCCTCAGCAAACCAGGCCTCACCTCGTGTAACAACAGGGAACAGTGTGGATTGGGAGTGACATGTTGTAATGCAGTAAAAAAACCAAAAAACCAAATTGTTCATTTTTTGCTTTATTGTGTTACTGTAGCTGCCACAGGGATAGAATGTACCTTTGTCTCCAACAGTACCTTCCGCTCTCCATCAGGTCCTGATCTCATACCAAGCCTGTGCGTGCCTTCTTCCCACCCCACCTGAAGACAGGGTCTTGCTATGCAGGCCAGGCCAACAATGAACTTCTGGAGTGTGGGGGTTAGATGAATGCAGCTAGATAACTGGCCTTTTGTATCTTGTGTGGCAAGCCCTTCATACCCAGCCTGAACTGTACTTGGCCTTGAGGCCACTCTGGGACCAGCCCATCTGAGGCTTAGTCTCTCTTTGGTTATCCTCCTGCAGGATCCCTGCCATCTTGTCTCTCCAAACATTTTCCTTTTTAGTTACAATGACATCCCTAGGCATCCCCCTGCCCCAGCCTACCCTCCCATGCTCACCTCAGCACACCAGGTCTTGGCTGACCCCCTTCTCCTGGGCTGGTAGCCATAGCATCTGGCTACTGGGGGCAGGCACTGACTGTCCCTTTCCTGGACTGTGAGCTTCTCAGGGCAGCAGGCTGTTTCCCTGGGCAGCTTCAGGAAAAGTTCACCCTTTGCAGGTAGGGTGTTCGAGATGGCATGTGCTCAGATGACTCACACACGGGGAGCTCCACAAATACAACTTACCCCATCCATCCCTTTACTTTTCCCCATCTACTATTGCTGGCAGAGTAGAGGATAAGCTACATTTTCCTGACCAGAGCTTGAGTTCAACAACAGCTACTTGGAACCCTGAGCCACAGGATTCTTGTCTGCAGCAACAGTGGCGTCTGAGACAGAGTTGTTTTAAGAGTACAGGCCAGGTGCCCATGCTGACCAATGCATTCCCAGACAACCACCACTCTGGTTTTTGTAAGAACTCAGACTCAACAAAATTTAATAGCTTATAACCAGGCCAGAATCCTATTTTATACATATCACAAGCAAATGTCAAACAGGGGCCTAAAAAAAAACCTCTAAAGTTAAGAAAAGTTTGGTTTGGGGGCTGGAGAGATGGCTCAGAAGTTAAGAGCACTAACTGCTCTTCCAGAGGACCTCGGTTCAATTCCCAGCACCCACGCGACAGTACACAACCATCTATAATGAGATCTGGTGCCCTCTTCTGGCCTGTAGGCAAACATGCAGGCAGAACACTGTACACATAATAATAATAATTAAAAAATCAATCTTTTTTTTCTTTTAAATTTTGGTTTCTGGGGCTGGCTCTAAAAAACAAAAAAGGATGGAAACAAAATAAATTTTAATTCTTCAACCTTCCTGTTCTGAGACGGAAGGTGAAAGAATGTTTTTAATCAAGTGATGAGGTTGAAACCCTGCTACCCTGCTCTGTAGCAGTGGCTGGAGACAGGAAACTAGACTGAATATCAAACAGCTAAAACCCTTTCCCACGACTCCTTCTCCTTAATCTGAGATTTTAATCAGCAACAAGTTAATGTGTACTGTTATTTTTAAGCTCTTTTCCATGACTCTTCCCTTTATTCTTAAGAGACTGTAACCATTCTACCAGCAACAAATTACTGTGTGCTTAAAAAAAAAATTGTTACAGCTATCACCTACAGCACCTGCTTTAGAGGCCTCCTGGTGTGGCTTTTTCCCCTCTCCCAAGAGGCCTCAGTTAACGTTTAATATATAAAATGTGGACCTAAGTCACTGAAGCCTGAATTCCAAATTTAGAAAGGAAGGTATGCATCTCCTTTAATATCAGACAGCCTAAGCCAAGCGCCTATCCTAGCCAAGCATGCATCTCTCTTTCTCATGCGCAGTGGCTGACCCTCCATCCCATCCCAGGTTAGGCCAAGGCTCCCACAGCTCCTGGGTTCCGTACTCCATCTCAGCCTAGCCATCTTCATAGGCACGTTTGCCTTGATCCTTTGTGCCCTTCCCACATCCAACTGAGCCCATCACCTAGTCTGCATGGAGACACAAATTAACTGTGACATCTTTCAGGAAGCTCTCTTGGGTCCTCTTATGACCTCTATGGCCTTTGGCATGCTCCTAGACTAGTCTCCATCCACTGCAAAGGAACATCTGGCAGCACAGCACTCACCAGTACGAAGAGACAGCCAAACTGGTATCTCGAGACTGGCTCAGCCTGGGGAAAGCAAAGCCTCCCCTCCTCTCCCAGGACAAGGCAGCCGCCGACCAGGCCAGTCTAAGGGCAGACCAACTGAGGCTGGGAAGGAGGGCTGGCCAGGACCTCCGTCTTCTGCACCCCACTTTGTTCCCAGTGCCCTGGTGCTCCACTCCATTTCCGCCTACCTCGGTGCTGGGGTGGGTAGGGAAAGGCCTGGAACTAATTACCAACTTTTCACTCTTCTGGCCACACAATTTCAGCCTCATCCTCCCCAGCTCCAAGGACTTCCCACTACTAGACAGAGCTTCCTTGGGTTAGTAAAGGACCACCTCAGGGACTCAGAGATCAGGACTGACTGCCAGCTTTTCCTCAGGTGAGGCCCAAGGGGAATCAATCCCACCAGACTCTGTATTCGCCAAGAACTAAAGGTGCCAGGCACAGGTGCAAGTCTTCCCTCTGTGGAAAGGCTCTCCATTCCTAATATTCTTGGACAGTTTTTGTTAGCAAAATGAAGAGCGAGAAATAAAAGAGGAAGAACAAAGTTTCTGAGCCCATTCCCATGTGAAGGGAGGAAATAAAAGTAATATATATATATATATATATACATATACATACATACATATATATATATATATATGGGCTGGGATGAATGCCCAGTCAGTGAAGTATGTAGCATCCAGGAATGAGAACTTGAGTCTGGGATTCCCAGTTCCATCATCAAAAACTAAGTCTGATGACACACACCTGTGATCCAGGAGTCAGTGAGGGAGAGACTAACAGGATGCCTGAGGCTTCCCGGCCAATCAGTCTAGCTTAGATCCTGTGAGAAACCCTGTCTCAAAAAATACAGGGGTGGAGACGGAGAGATGGCTCAGTGGTTTGCAGCACTAACTGTTGCTCTTACACAGGACTCAGGTTCAGTGCCAGCATCTATAGTTAACCACTGCCATGGCCGGGTCCAGTGACACAATGCCTTCATCTGGACTTCCTGAGCACCAACACTCATGTGGTGCACAGACATCGATACTTAGGCAAAAACACCCACACACAAAGAAAAACAAAAATCCTCAAAAACTACAGTGAGAAGCAACTGAGGAAGGCACCCAGCATCAACCCGTCTTCAATTGCATACATGTACAATTTTTTTTTTCACTTAAAGAAAAATTTGGACAAAGGAAAGAAACGAGACAGAAGGAAAATAAGGAAGAAGGTGTGGAGAAATAGTAAGATACTGATAGCTGTGCTTGGTGGCATATACCTCTAAGCTCAGCACTCAAGAGGCCAAGCAAGGTCAAGAGCAGCCTGGGCTACAGAGGAAGGCCTTCTCTCAAAATAAACAAACAAATCAGGGGCTCAGCAGTTTAGAGCTGCTCTTCCAGAGGACCTGGGTTCAATTCCTAGCACCCATATGCAGCTCACAACTGTCTGTAACTTCAGTTCCAGGGGATCTGACACCTTCACACCAATGCACATAAAATAAATTTAAATAAGTTATTTTAAAAAAATCAAAGGAAAGAAATACATCCCGCTCATCATAACTTTGTATAAGGAGACCAACAGCTTCTCAGGTGGGCTCAAGATCTGGAAAAAGCAGCACAGCTCCTGAGTCCATGTGAAATGTTGCCTCACGGCGACTCTGCCCTTCTGGAAGGCCCGATGTGTGGCTCTGTGCTGGAATATTTGCTGAAAACCCTGGATTTTATCCCCAGCACTAGGGCAACAGTCAGGGAGAGGACTAAATGCTGGCAAGAGTTTCAGCATTTTCCACACAGGCTGGCTCCCTGGGGAACATGGACAGGTGAGGCAGGGGCTGAAACAGGGAGACTGTGGAAATAAGAAGCTACCTCCCTCCTTCTCGTCACTTCCTTCAGTAGTAGATGTCTCAGCCCAGGCAGGAGAAAGGAGCCACCAGAAGGACTACTTCATACAGGGGCATTTGAGACTCTCCCAAAGAGAACACAGGAGCCCTGCCAGGGGTGATGGCATCCTGTAGGCAGCCAACTGACCAACTTCCCCACACTCAAATCTCCCTTCTCTCCTGCAATTTGGATCCAGTCAGGCTCCCAGCTGCTATGGGATTATGCTTTTGCACACTGTAATATTTGTCACTATAAATATTGTTTTAATAAAATGCTGATTGGCCAGAAGCTAAACAGGAAGTAGAGGTGGAGCAACCAGACAAGCAGAGTTCTGGGAAGCAGAAGAGCAGAGCAGCGGAGATGCCAGCCAGACACAGAGGAAGACATGCTACATTGAGAAAAAGGTACCAAGCCACATGGCTAAACATAAGTAAAAAATATGGGTTAACTTAAAGTGTAAGAGTTAGCAAGTAATAAGCCTGAGCCATGGGCCAAAAAGCTTGTAATTAATATAAGCCCTTGTGTGATTATTTGGGACTAAATGGCTGTGAGACCAGCCTGGCAGGACAGAAAAACTTCTAATTACACTCAGCTGAGAAATCTATTGGCTGCCCATGTGCCACAAGCTAGGAACAACCCCACACCTGCAGCTCACTGTCTCAGGACATTGCAAATCTGTCATGCTACCCGATTTTTAGGCCCAAGTCCCCAACATCATCCTGGCACCTCTTGCCCTCTCTACCTACACCCAACACAACTGTTACCTCAGCCTTCCAAATTCAATCATTTTTCATCACTCTTTATACAGCTCAGTCATACGCATGTGGGATCCATGTAGTAGCCAGATGGGCTCTGGCTGTTGAATCTCACCAGAACTCTACAAAATACCTCCTATCACATACAAACAAAAGCTCAAGTTACTGAGTTGCTGGACTCATGTTACCTGGTAAATGAACTTCAGTGTTTTAGTGCTACAGCTTTAAAACAATATCAAAGGGGGGCTGGAGAGATGGCTCAGAGGTTAAGAGCACCGCCTGGTCTTCCAGAGGACCCGGGTTCGATTCCCAGCACCCACATGGCAGCTAACTGTAGTTCCAGTTCCAGGCAAACACCAAGGCAAATAAATAAATAAATAAAGTTTAAAAAAAAAATATCAAAGACGTAGATAAACATGTAAAAGACATTAAAAAAAAATGAAATAGAGACTCAACTCCCCAGATTACCTTTTGTAAGTAGGCAGCAGTCAGCTGTTTTGACTAGATCTGACCTGTCCCTTTCATCCATTACCAATTCTTTTTCAGACCTGGCATCAGCTGGTGGTAAAGAGGGTGCATGGTCAGTTTGGGCAAGAAGGAAATCTAAGCAGACATACTGAGGTTTGATGAGACCTATCTGTGGGCTATGCAGGCATTATCTGTCTGTAAGTTATTGTTAACGAGCCAATAAAGGGACGCCTTTCAGAAATGCTCTTCCCGTTCACCTGTTCACTTGGTACAGAAAGGGGAGTAGACCTGTATGAGGCAGCCAGCATCAGAAAGGTGTTGAGCTGATCATATGAGGTTTTTTTTTTTTTTTTTTTTTTTTTAACTTTATTCATTATTTATTTATTTATTTATTTGCCTTGGTGTTTGCCTGGAACTGGAACTACGGACAGTTGTTAGCTGCCATGTGGGTGCTGGGAATCGAACCCTGGTCCTCTGGAAGAGCAGACGGTGCTCTTAACCACTGAGCCATCTCTCCAGCCCCTCATATGAGGTTTTTAATGCATACGGCTGGGATTAGGCCTGTTCAACACTCTTTTCCATAGTGTAAGTAATATATAAAACATGACAGCAGTAAAGACAACTTAAAGTTCTCAGTTGATGGCTCAGTGGTTAAGAGCACTGACTGTTCTTCCAGAGGTCCTGAGTTCAATTCCCAACAACCACATAGTGGCTCACAACCATCTATGATGACATCTGGGACCCTCTTCTGTATACTGTATACATAATAAAGTTCTCAGTTGGTGATAACTGTAGAATTTTAAATTGTACTATCATAATTTTCCTAAACTATCGATAGTTCAATTTTGCAATAAGAAAAGCTGTTTATCTTTCTCTTCCCTCACAGAAAGCAGTACAATGAACTAGCATTATAGTGCATACCTATAATCCTAGTACTTGAGAGCGTGATCATGAGGCCAACCTGAGCTAAATATGGACACTCCGTCAGGAGGGAAGAACAGAGAGAAGAGAGAGAAAAATAAAGGCTGGGGGTTAGCGCAGTGGTAGAGCATGTGTTAGAGGTCCGGGCTGGGGTCCCCTGCAGGCACTTGAGCCCTCTTTAGCATGTGAGTGGCTGGAACTTCAAAGGCAGGAATGACTCCAGTAGGCTAAGGATAAATGGGTGGAGTACAAAGGAGGTAAGAGAGAAGAAAGACAGGGAGGCAAGGAGGCATCTCTGAACAGGAAGCTCTCTCAGGATATAAGAAAAAGAACCTGGAAGTAGATAGAGTCACTGGACATATATTGGGAGCTCCCTTCCTTTGGGGCCTAGCATATAGCATCCAGATCCTCAGCCAGTAACTGAGAGGAGCCCCTGATAAAATAGCAGAGCATTGGCATAGGTGGAGCCTGTAGCTAAGGAGGCTTAAAGACGTCACTTCCTGTCTTTCCCTCTCTCACTGGACTGCCTTGCTACGGGCTGTCAGTTCCCCATTACTATACATCATTTTGAGACTTGCTCTCTCTTTTCACAGGTTAGTTACCATGACCTTGTGTGCCTTCTGTTTCTCTCAGCCTTTCCCTCACTCAATGCCAGGCAGGCAGGAAGTAGCATAATTCCCAAGAGGGAGCCCAGAGTCCTGAGCTCCCTGACCAGACTCCTAATGTCAGAATCTTTATTTCACTGCCTTTTTTTTTTTTTTTTTTTTTTTTTTGCTGCTGGGAAATTGCAAAGCCACCAACCTCTTTAAGTTAAAATTTACAAAACCCTTAAGAACTGTGCCTATGGTACTTCAAACTTCCCAGGAGCACCGTTGAATATTAAAAATTACTTGAGCCTCTATTTCCTCAAAGCTTTAAATCTGAAAGACCACAGAACCTACAACTCCACCCTCATCAGCTTTGACACCGCAGTGCCTCAGTCCTAAAGCTGATTCTCAAAGTCACCAGGGAGAAAGAAAAAAAAAAAAAAAAGGTTGTATAGCAGTCTTAAAGTTCCTACATCCTCTGACATCACTTTCTCTGGAAGGATGCTCTTGTCAAAACGGGATCGAGGAGATGGAGAGAGAGTTGCCAGTTCTTGCTCACAGAGAATTATTTTCTAGGAAGAGGGTTTGCAATGAGCTACAAGTTTTATCAGTTGTCTGGGAAGGGCTAGATTCTCCTTTCTACTGCATGATGCACAGGGTAGTTTCGAAGTATTTGTTTCTCGCTTGTTGCTATGTTGGGATGGCTTTGTGCATGCACTATTATACCAATGGGCTCCATCCCCAGCACCATGGCAACACTTTTTAATGCAGACATCCCTTTTAGAGTATTTTCAGATAGACCTGAAAATAATATACATACATATATATACACACACACACATACATACACACACACACACACACATATGCCTCTCTGTACATAGCACTACGGTAACTCCTGTTCTCCAAGTCAGCAGGGTGCAACCACATTTTAAGGAGTAGAGCACGGAACAAGGCCTACTCTGACGTCCCAGGGAGTCATTGCTGAAGAGACTGAGAAATAAATAGTTAGGGAGCAAACACAAAAATGAAAAAGGAAAACAGAGGCCCCACAGTTAGTTTTCAAACCCAGTCTGGTTTTCTTCAGCTTTGAGCTGGTTTCCATCCTTCCGGCAGCCTAACGAGTTCCTCCTGAACTCGGGTCTGTGCCAGTCTCTCCCTGGAGGCGCTCTCAGGCTGTGAACCCAAGCTGCCTGGGCTCAGGATGCCCGGAGAAGGACAACCAGCTGCAGCCCAGCCAGAGCTCCACGCGTCTGGGGTTAAAACGGGGGTCACCGACAACCTGGCTGCAGGATTGGACCTTAAAAAGAAACATCTGCGGTATTCTAGTCTAGGAGGGACGTTTGCTTTCCAGGTGACTCAAACGCCAAGGTCAAGTACCCAGCAGTTGGCCAGTCCATCGCCAAATGAGGATCGCGTCCCTCACGCTTTCCCAGAGGCTGCACCCTTCTTCTCCCCATGGTGGCGATCCCATGCTCGCCTCCTCCCGCTGCAGAGGGTGAAGGGCCAGAGAAAGGTGAGCCCCAGAAACAACACAGGCCCTATCCTTGCAACTCGCCCCGCTGCCGCCCACGCTGCCCATCTCAGGTGTGTCTCCAGGCTGGACGCAGCCACCATGCTCACCTGTCCCGCTTGCAGCGCCAACTGCACCGCCACTTCGAAGCACTCATCCCAGGGGCCCATGCCCCACTCCTCCACCCTCTCCTCGCTGCTCGACTTCATCGCGGCTCCGCCGGACCCCGCCACCTTCAGCTTAGTTCCGCGTGCTGCGGCCGGACCCGGGCTCCCCACTCGTTACTGCCGCTAGCACTGGAGGCTCCGCACGTTCTTCTCCCGTTCCCGCCAAGCCGTGCCTCCGCCCGCCCGCGCGCCGAGCAGCAGGAAGGCCCGCAAGGAGTTGCAGCCCAAGTAGGCGCGCCTCGCACTGCCCCCACCCCCGCCCCATTTGCCCCGCCCCCGCCCCGCCTTCCCACCCCAGGCCCCACCTCTCATCATTAGTCCCGCCTCCCCATAACAGCCCCCCCAGCCCCACACTCTTTGTCCCACCCCTCACCGTTCGCCCCGCCCCGAGGAGAACTCGCTCCGCCCTTCCATGCTCTCCTCTGCCCTCCCCCCACACCTCGCTCCCCACCCTGTGTTTGCCCCGCCCAGCCACTCGCCAAGCCTAGTCCACTTCTCCAGCTTGTCCAGATCAGGCAGCTGCCGGTACTGCAAGGTGGGCACGTCCAGCCCCTAGCGACGGGTGATGGGCGGCCTCTGCAAATCTGCATGCAACTGAACTTCTGAAACCCATTCCGGAGGGCTCGTATAGCCAAGGTGTCCCCAGGTGTGAGACCGGTGGGAGCCACAAGCCAAACAATGATACAGTTACTGGGATTTGTAAACTGTTTAAACTCAAAACTTGTTTGGAGCCCTAGCTGTGACCGCACTTAATTTGTATAGCGAGGAGTGACCTTTTTAACCTTGGGCGTTGAAAGCTAGTCCAAGCCTATTATGAAAATGCAGACTCTAAGAAGTCATTTCCTGAGTGTCCAAGAGTTTAACTTCAGGAGTTCCTCTACCCACCACTTATGCAAAAGTCGACCCAAATAAAATTATAAAGTGTCCCTTCTCACGAGTCTGGGAGGAGATTGGAAGTTAGTGTAAAAAATGTTAACAGGATCTCCACCCCGCCCCCACCCCCAAATAAACCTAAAGACGGCAATAAAACTTTTTAGCTAGAGTCATCTCTAAGGACCCTCACCTAGCTCAACCCATGGCACAAGAAAAGGGAACCAAGGATTGCCCTGGTCAGCACGGGACCTCTATATTCCATCTTTGTTCATGTTTTTGCTTGTTAGTTTTGTTTTTTTTTATTTTTTCTATTTCAAGATAGCGTGTAGGGCTCCAGGAAAACCCCTGATCCTGCTCTGAATGCTTCTTTTATAAATGAAAGGGGAAGATAGCCAAGCAGATGTTTCAAGCTGAGTTGGATTCCTCGAACCTACATGGTGGAGAGAACCCACTCCTGAAAATTGTCCTCCAACCACATTGCATGCATGTACAGAATGTGTACAGGTGTGTACAGAAGTAAATACACGTCATTTTAAACTGGATGAAAAATGAGGACGTGACCACTCCAAGGCATGGCTGAGCAGGTTTTTTGCAGAAATGAAGAAATGAACAGCCACAGACATCTGGAGGAGTTCAGATTGAACATGGCCAGCAGACTGATCCAGGCCATGGCGTAGGGACGGGGAGGTGGGAGTGAGACGAGATGAGGGCAAACAGACCAAGAGGGATCCAAGAAGCAAGGCCAACCAGGAGAACCAAAGAGAGTATGTAGCCAAAATGGCTGAGTTAACAAGGAAAAGAAACTGCTACGGGGACGGACGCAGAAGCCCCGCCCCTTGGAGGGACAGGATTAGAGTTGGGGGCGGGGTAAGAAATGCTCAGAGGAGTCACAGGTACCAAGACTTGTCCAGGATTTCTTTGAGACCTGACAAAAAATTGAAAAGTAGCCTGTGCTGTGTTGTTGATTTTCATTAGAGAGTAGAGTTAGGGGTGATAAAATTTGACTTTGGTTGGCTGGTGGTAGCACACACACTTTTAATTCCTGCACTCCTGAGGCAGAGGCAGAAAGATCTCTGAGTTCAAACCCAGCCTGGTCCACAGAGGGAGTTCTAGGATAGCCAAAGCTACATAGAGAAACCCTATGTAACTTTTATGAAAAAGACCATAAAAAATTAACTTCGACCCTTTCCTGCTTTCCTTTCTGAACATATCCACCCCCCTTACCCTTCTGTGATGTAATCTAGAAGTTCAGTTATAACATGGCATAAAACTTTTATTACAGATCTGAACCCATCTGCCAAAAATATTGATCACTTCCTCATCTAACTGACAAATCCCTTAATGCCAGAATAGTGTGTTTTTGACAGGTATGAAGGGTGAAGCCAGCCAAGTCTCTCTTTTCTTACCTCCATCAAGTCCAGAATGCTCTTTGTGATTATATGAGTTAATATTCCTGTGCTTGACACTTGAGCATTTGCAGCCCAGCCCCAAGGCTGGGAGGTTCAGGGTAGAGGGTAGGGTATTCCAGCCGTACTCTGTAACAGGTAGTTTAGTGGCAGAGCTCATGCTTAGCCTATTTGGGGCCCTGGGTCCTGTCATTAGCACCAAAACCAAAAAAAAAAAAAGGCTGTTCACTCATGCACCAACATAGCCTCAAGAGATTAATATACCATATAATTGATTTAATAAGTCTGTTACTTTCCTTGAATGCTTGAAGCCCTTAATTCAATCCTTGACATTACAAAAATAAATTAATAAATCTGTTACTCACAGAATACTGAAATCAGCCTTTTATAATAGATAACGCACCCCTTCCATGTGTAAATGGGGAGTCTCAGCGGACATGTGAGACAGCTCCTCACCCAGCCTGCCCCTGTCCATATGTTACCACATTCAGAGGCTGGAACAGAGGCTGGAAGCCATGATGAGCAGTGAGCCACAGTGTGCTCTGGCTTAAAAAACTCTTTTTCAACTTCCCTGTTCTTTTATGTCCCCAGGGTACTCCCTCCATGTGTACCTTGGTCACCAGGAGGTCTCATGCAAAGTGCATGAGCCGGAGGCCAAAAGCTAAGGGGTGGCAGTGTACAAGGACAGCCCTTCTGTCCTTCCCAAGGCAGAGCAAAGGCTAAAGAAGCAAAATGCCGGGGCTGGAGAGATGGCTCAGAGGTTAAGAGCACTGACTGTTCTTCCAGAGGACCTGAGTTCAATTCCCAGCAAAACCACATGGTGGCTCACAACCATCTGTGATGAGGTCTGGCGCCCTCTTCTGTAAAACTGTATGCATAATAAATGAATAAATCTTAAAAAAAAAAAAAAAAAAAAAAAAAA